>VATE01000014.1:10646-134697 GCA_008065195.1 Metschnikowia amazonensis
AACTACTTTAGTTTTTTCGCTTTTGAAGCTTGATTGAAAGACTCCAAGAATATTATGAATGAGCAATCGTCCAGGTATAAAATTTCTGATTACTGAATTCGATCAAAAGTTGGTGTAAAACATTATGCTATTTGGTATGAAAAATTTTGTCGCACTGGTATGAAAAATTTTGAAATATTGGTATGAATAATTTTGTCGCGCTAGTATGAAAAATTTTGTTGCATTGGTATGAATAATATTGAAAAATACTGTATGAATAATTTTGAAATATTGGTATAATTTGTCGCACTGGTATGAATAATTTTGAAATAATGATAATGTTTCACACCAAGTTTTATAGTTCAGTAATCAAATATTTTATAACTTGCTGATTACTATTTTGTTCTATTCATGGACTCTTCCATGCAACGACCGAACTAAAGTTGTTTCCATGTTATGCTGTATACTAAAACTTGTATTTGGTATGTAATTTTGTAATGGTATGTAATTTTGTAATGGTATGTAATTTGTAATGGTATGTAATTTGTAATGGTATGTAATTTGTAATGGTATGTAATTTGTAATGGTATGTAATTTTGTATTGGTATGTAATTTTGTAATGGTATGTAATTTGTAATGGTATGTAATTTGTAATGGTATGTAATTTGTAATGGTATGTAATTTGTAATGGTAAGTAATTTTGTCGCACTGGTATGAATAATTTTGAAAAATACTGTATTCATACCAAATACAAAATTTAATTTACAGTATAACATGGAAACAACTTTAGTTTTTTCCATTTCAACTGTTGATTGAAGACTCCAAAATGATCAAATATAAACTCGTCCAGATATAAAATATTAAATTACTGAATTCTATAAAATGGCAATGTTTCACACCAACTTTTAATAGTTTTCAGTAATCAGATATTTTATATTTTACTGATTGCTATTACATTCGATTCCTGAAGACTTCCAATTAAGGGTGAAACGGACAAAACTAAGTAGTTTCCATGTTTTGCTTTATATTGAAAGTTTTATTTGGTTTGACCTCCAAAGAGTTCTTCAATAGACTTCACTCTTTCGTACCAGAGGGCAGTGACTCCTACAACTTCGTATAGCTTATATATTCAAAGAATTTGTAGTATATAAGATAAGAGAGAATAGGTCCTTAAAGAGAAAGAATATTGGTATGAATAATTTGTCGCACAGGAATAATTTTGAAATATTGGTATGAATAATTTGTCGCACTGAAATAATTTTGAAATATTGGTACAGTCTCTTTCAAAATTATTCATACCAGTGCGGCAAAATTATTCATACCAAATGGAAAATGTTTCCTACCAACTTTTAATAGTTTTCAGTAATCAGAAAATTTATTTTTGGACGATTCCTTACATTTAATCTTCTTGGAGTCTTCCAATCAACGGTCGAAACGAACAAAACTAAAGTAGTTTCCATGTTATGGTGTATATTAAAACTTACATTTGGTTTGAATAATTTTGAAATATTGGTATGAATAATTTTGAAATATTGGTATGAATAATTTTGAAAAAGACTATATGAATAATTTGTCGCACTGAAATAATTTTGAAATATTGGTATGAATAATTTGTCGCACTAGTATGAAAAATTTTGAAATATTGGTATGAATAATTTTGTCGCACGTATGCAGACAGCTTTGAAATGGAGACAGCTTTGAAGTGGCAGGCAGAGCTCTGAAATTGCAGATACTGCTTTGAAATTGCAGATACTTAGCTTTGAAATTGCAGATACTGAGCTTTCAAATTGCAGATACTGAGCTCTGAAATTGCAGATACTGAGCTTTGAAATTGCAGATACTGAGCTCTGAAATTGCCGATACTGAGCTCTGAAATTGCAGATACTGCTTTGAAATTGCAAAAACAGAGCTGTCAAATGATGAGCTCTTATATGCCAGTGACAGCTCTCAAATGACACTCTCAAATGACACTCTCAAATACTATAACTTCAAAATAGAATTGGCCGAATCAAATCTCTATTTTCTACATCCTACAATATTGCATTCTCAGTCAACTCACTTTCAAAGTGTCGTCAGTGTCAGTCTAATATACATACATATTCAGCCAGAACCAGCATTCAGGCCCGGCCTGGTGACCGTTCCCGCATCCTCCACGCAAAAAGATCCTCCTCATCTTCATCTCTCTTTATAGAGCGGCTTCGGGCCTCAAGTTTAGCCGCAAACAAATCGCCTCCGTCAGTAGCCTCGTCTTGACCTCTGGAAAATTGTCCTCTTTCACCGCCTCTTTCACCGCCTCTTCTGGCACGCGGCTTGCTTCGATCTGGCTCTCCATGGAGCAAATAGTAGCGAGAAAACTCCTTGGCATTTTTCGCTTTCCGGTCCGACTGCACCGATTGCCGAACATACAAGAGAATGGAACTGCCATCTTCGTCCATTGATTCTGAAACCTCGGCTTCTTTTTGCTTCTCCACTTCTGCTTTTTTCTGCTCGAACAAGTCTGTATCGGCAGCCTGGGCGCGAGTTTTCATTCGGTCCTTGTGGAATTCAAGAGTGGCTGCGTACAGTTTGGCCTTTCTTTCAATGAGAATATTCTCCAAATAGTCTTGGGAAAATGGAGACGGCGTAGAGCCCGGTGTATCGCTAGAGTGAGCTTCCGAATTGGGAACCTCGGACCATGACTCCGAGAGAAGACTCAATGCGGTCTTGGCCTCCTCGTGTGTCTTGAACACCACATTTGCATTCGAATCGTCGATCCACTGGATACGGAACAGCCCGGACTCCTCGGGTTTTAGGTACATCTCCACATACGACTCAATCTGGTCTGTGGAGAGGTTGTCCACGCCACGCACGTGCACGGCCTCGGGGCGAAGCGTCTCCTCCTGGCCTTGGAGGTTCACAGGCACCTGCTGCGCCTTAAGTTGCTCCTTTTCGAGATTTTCCTCATCGATGGTGCGTGTCATAAATCCTCCGTATGGCACTGGTTCCATTGTGTTGTTGTGGAGGAGAAGTTTCGGAGCGCGCATTAGCTGCGGATTTGAGATGACCCGAGATTTGACTGCAACATTTGAACCAAGAATTTCTGCGAATTTTGTGAATGAATTTCTGAATGAATTTTCTGAACGAATTTCTGAACGAATTTCTGAATGAATTTTCTGAACGACTTTCTGAACGAATTTCTGAACGACTTTCTGAACGAATTCCTGAATGAATTCCTGAATGAATTTTCTGAACGACTTTCTGAACGAATTCCTGAATGAATTCCTGAATGAATTTTCTAAACGAATTTCTGAATGAATTTTCTAAACGAATTTCTGAATGAATTTTCTAATCGAATTTTCTGACCAAAATTTGACTTCACCATTGGATTCCACATTTATTCCACCATGTAAATTTTGCATATTAAATGTCATGAATGGAGTGACTGTATACAGGTCCCATTTAACAACACTTTGATTTTGACCTGACCACTTGATCTCTGGATAATGTTTCAGAGTGATTAGCTCGCTTCTATGGCTGGAGGTGGGCTGTTTGGGATGCACGGGTGTTTGTTTCGATCCAGCGTGTGCATTGACATAGACCGACTTTAATCAGTTGCATCCCTGGTGCCAGTACCCTTTATCTGGATTATATTGCAACTGGTGACTTTTTAAATCCTGGATTCTGAGCTCGCTTTGTTTTCTATGTGTCCAAATCATTCAATTTAAAAGGGAGTGCATGTAGAGCTATTGGTCAAGTGATTGAGCCAATGAATTTTGATAAAAGGTTCTGGTATGATTTTGGAGTGTATCTTGGTAGGATTATGTCATAGTAACCTATGATCATGTGTGGTTGCTCTCCCAACACCAACAAAAGATCCAAAAATCTTCGGCCTAAGGCTCTATGGAGTTCAGTAGTGAGTTGATTGAGGAAGGTATCTATTGCTCGGACCAAATCTGCACATTACCTCTTGTTTATTCAGATGATTATGAAATCTAAGATGGCATTTGATAGGTTCTGAGTTGTGAAATTCTTTCTTGGTTTTCTGAGTTTCTGAGTTTCTGATTTGTGAGTTTCTTGAGTTTCTGAGTTTTTGAGTTTCTGAGTTTCCTGAATTCGTAAGTTTCTTGAGTTTCTTGAGTTTCTGAGTCATGAGTTTCTTAGTCAGGAATTTCTGAATTTGTAAGTTTCTGAGTCTCTTTCTTGACTTTCTGACTTTCTGACTTTCTGACTTTCTGACTTTCTGACTTTCTTTCTTGACTAGCTGCTTCCAACATTGTTGGCTCAGACTATTTTGATCAAGTTCAAATTCATGGTCAAAGTCTCAACATGGTCTAAAAAGTTATTGTTGAATTTTAGAAAATTACCTTGGCACCTCTCCTTTTATACGCGATTTCACATTTCTTGGCCCCGCCCTGTTTATTTGCAGCCACCTGTTATGCAGGCTTGCGTGGTGCGAAATATATAAGAGTAGCGCGTCCCCGATTTCAAGCAAATAATTCTGACTTTATGATTTTGCGAATTGAATTACTGACATTAGTGATACCTTAAAAAGTTAAGTCTCTAGTATGAAAGTTGAGTTTTATTGAATTCTTATTTGATATTTGAAGCTTCCGTATGACTATTTCTGCAACTCTTCCAGGGTCACTATTCTGCAATAGAGTACATGTTTGGTGAAAATTTGGACATTATATGGGCCATTCGAAGATGCTATTTCGAAGTCTTTCATTAACCCTTTAAAATAGTTGACCAGCGTGTTCCGTGACTACAGAACTGAGCACTATCCAGTCTCCATACTACCGCCAATGAAACCCAGGACCACCTACCTGAACCCTATCTTAACTGAACCCTATATAACTGAACCCTATCTTAACTGAACAAAGTGTCCAATTTCACTCAGGAATGTGAACACACTAAAGTCATCTCTAAAGGATCATATACTAGTACAACCCAAAGAATCAACAGTCATACTAGTTTTTAATAGACTAGTTCTATAGATTACTTAGATTCTTCAGTTGTCTATTAGTTATGTTTAATCATTGATCCCTTAAAAGGGGATTGGTTACTTATTTACTTCTGGATTCAAGTTGTGACCCGATGTTTCAGAAGGCGATAGTAAGGAAACTGGGAATGGTGCAAATTGACTGTGCACTGCGCTATAATTGACCACAGAAGCTATGGCTAACAGTTATGGAAATTTTAGTAGTCTTTATTGACTGAACGAATGTTTTAGGATGATGATTAGGAGAGCTTATAATACTACCCAGAAAACAATGACCAATTACTTGTTGAGCAGGCAGATGCAGTCTAAGAGGAAATCTGCCAAGTCCAAGTCTTATGTAACGAGATGGCGTCGTGCTGTCACTCTTGGCTGACATTTGTGGTATGTAGATAACTATGTTTTTTTCATAAGATACCAGATACTACATACTAATTTACTAAATACCACTTTTAGGTAAAATACACTTACATTTTATACAGTTTTCAAAGTATTCAAACCACACTAGAAAATTAAACAGCCCAATAATTAATAACGGACCCCTCGAAATTCTTAAACCAAAAACAAGATATTATACATAGGATCGTAAGAATCCAGTTTTTCCGTTTCGACTCTTGAAAAATAGTGTGAAAAATTATGTCATTTGGTTTGAAAGATTGTGCAAAGTGGTCGAAACTTGAAATCAGTTTTTTAAATTATTCAAACAGCGCAAAAGTTTCGACCAAGAAAATAGAAGTTCACACCAAAAAAGTTCACACCAAAAAAGTTCACACCAAAAAAAGTTCACACCAACTTTCCTCAATTCTGTATTCTGAAATCTAAATATTCATAATTCTGAAATCTTAAATATTAGTACTATTGTATCTTAAATACTGATTAATCTGAAATCTAAATCTGGATGATTGCCTATATGTTTTGGGAGTCAGGTCAAATGGACGAACTGATTTTAAATGTATACAGTTTTTAATTGTCAAACCAGTGCGACAAAATTATTCAAACCAATTTCAAAGGTTCGTACCACTTCGCACAATCTCTCAAAACAAATGACCTAATGTTTCACACCAACTTTTAATAAAATTCAATAATCAGAAATTTTATAACTGGATAATTGCTTATATATTCTTGGAGTTTCCCAATAAGGGTAAAACGAACAAAACTAAACTAGTTTCCATGTCATCCTATATAAAACTTGTATTTGATTTGAATTATTTCGCACTGTTTGAATACAGTATTTTTCAGAATTATTCATACCAATATTTCAAAATTATTCATACCAATATTTCAAAATTATTCAACCAATATTTCAAAATTATTCATACCAATATTTCAAAATTATTCAACCAATATTTCAAAATTATTAAAACCAAAAAAAAGTTTTAATATACAGAATATCAGTGAAAGTACTTGAGTTTTGTCCGTTTGGCCATTAATTGGAAGACTCCAAGAATAGAATGAAATAGCAATCATCAAGACATAAAATATCTGATTACTGAAAACTATTAAAAGTTGGTGTGAAACACTATGCCATTTGGTATGAATAATTTTGAAATATTGGTATGAATAATTTTGCGCGCTGGTACAGTATTTTTCAAAATTATTCATACCAATGCGAAAAAATTATTCATACCAGTGCGACAAAATTATTCATACCAATATTACAAAATTATTCATACCAAGTACAAGTTTTAATATACAGCATAACATGGAAACTACTTTAGTTTGTCCGTTTCAACCTTTAATTAGAAGACTCCAAGAATATAATGTAATAGCAATCTGCAAGATATAAAATATCTGATTACTGAAAACTATTAAAAGTTGGTAGGAAACATTTCCATTTGGTATGAATAATTTTGTCGCACTGGTTTGAATAATTTTGAAATATTAGTATGAATAATTTTGTCGCACTGGTTTGAATAATTTTGAAAAATACTGTATAAAACTTGTATTTGATTTGAATTATTTCGCAGTTTGAATAATTAGAAAACACTTTAATTTTTCGGTCCAAATTATTTCGCAGTTTGAATACAGTCTTTTCAAAATTATTCAAACCATACAAAATTTAATTTACAGAATAACATGGAAATTACTTTAGTTTTGTCCGTTTCGACTGTTATTAGAATACTCAAAGAATAGTATAAAAGCATAATCGTCCAGATAGAAAATATCTAATCACTGATACAGTATTTTTCAAAATTATTCATACCAGTGCGACAAAATATTCATACCAATATTACAAAATATTCATACCAATATTACAAAATATTCATACCAATATTACAAAATTATTCATACCAAGTACAAGTTTTAATATACAGCATAACATGGAAACTACTTTAGTTTGTCCGTTTCAACTGTTAATTAGAGACTCCAAGAATAGAATGTAATAGCAATTGTCAGATCCACCTTGGGTATTACACTACCCAATGGTCCAAATTATAGCTACGCTGTACGATTAGTGGAGGAATCACGGTAGACCCTGTCCAATACGACCAGAACACGTGATCTCCTTATACACAGTCGCCTCGACCAGACACAGTCTTTTTCAAAATTATTCATACTAGTGCAAAAAAAATATTCATACCAATATTTCAAAATTATTCAAACTAGTGCGACAAAATTATTCATACCAATATTTCAAACTTATTCATACTAGTGCGACAAAATTATTCATACCAAATGGCATAATGTTTCACACCAACTTTTAATAGAATTAATAATCAGAAAGTTTAAATTCTAGAAGATTACTCTTATATGCTATTCTTGGAATCTCTTAATCAGTGATCGAAACGGACAAAACTAAAATAGTTTCCATGTTATGCTGTATAATACAACTTGTACTTGGTATGAATAATTCTGTAATATTGGTATGAATAATTTTGTAATATTGGTATGAATATTTTTGTAATATGGTATGAATAATTTTGTCGCACTAGTATGAATAATTTTGAAATATTGGTATGAAAAATTTTGTCGCACTGGTATGAATATTTTTGAAAAAGACTGTATGGCTCACTACAGCCGGCATCATAGCAAGCAGCCAGCATCATAACAAGCAGCCAGCATCATAACAAGCAGCCAGCATTAGGGCTGGTTCGCCCTTGGACTATTTAATTACCTAGATTCCCACTTATTGGGAATCCATCAACGAATACGCACATGATAGGTAAACAAACGTACTAAAGAATCTAACAGCAATCAGCAAAATATAAAATATCTGATTACTGAATTCTATGAAAAGTTGGGTAAAACATTATGCCATTTGGTTTAAATAATTTTGAAATATTGGTGGAATAATTTTGAAGTATTGGTGGAATAATTTTGTCGCACTAGTATGAATAATTTTGAAAAAGACTGTATCTATTAAAAGTTGGTGTGAAATATTATGGCATTTGGTTTGAATGATTTTGAAATATTGTGAATATTGTCGCACTGGTCTGAATAATTTTGAAAAACTGTAAATAGAAAACACTATTTTTTCTGGTTCAAATTATTTGCGCACTGGTTGAATACTTTATTGCTGACATCTGTTAATTCTGAACTCTTACTAAACTATTAGTAGATATGTAAATTTCATAACTCGGATGTACAGGCTTATTATTAGTAGACATGAAATTTAATAACTCGGATGTACAGGCTTATTATTATTAGTAGACATGAAATTTCATAACTCGGATGTACAGGCTTTTTATTAGTAGACATGAAATTTCATAACTCGGATGTACAGGCTTATTATTAGTAGACATGAAATTTCATAGCTCGGATGTACAGGCTTATTATTAGTAGACATGAAATTTCATAACTCGGATGTACAGGCTTACTATTAGTAGACATGAAATTTCATAACTCGGATGTACAGGCTTATTATTAGTAGACATGAAATTTCATAACTCGGATGTACAGGCTTACTTCTAGAATCTCTGGTCGTGAAAGGCAAATGTGGCCCGATTTAGGGCATACTCAGAGCTCCAGTTCCAGTGCCTTCAAGTTGTCATATTTGAGTGATTATAGTTAGCTAGATTTCCTTGAGTAGTAGGTAAAGTGTGTCTAGTCTAATAGTCATAGTATAATATTACATAGAGTACACATGTATCAGCTTTGGGTAGTATTGGCATTTGGGGTTCAATACTGACAGTTCCATGGATCACTTCAGTGTGGATGTTGAATGGTAGCGCGACTGGTTTGGGTGGCAGCTGACATTGATGATGGTATTAGAAAAACCTGATGACTGACTAGACCATCTCTTATCTCTTTTTTATTCATTTTGCAAATCACTATCAGTCATTAATCTTTCTTCTTATTCTTCTCATAGCTTTCTAGAATCCTCCGTTACTTCATCACACCTCCAGCGCTTCTCTCACATATAACACATTGTTACAGCGAATGAAGATGTCGCCGATTTTCTCGCCGGAATTCTCCTTCATATTCTCCTGCTCCAGCTTCTTTTCTCCGCCTAAAATCTCCGTTGTATCTTCCAATTGTAGGTTCATGTAGTTGTCTATGGCCACCAAGGTGCCCTTGTACAGTAATTGGTTCCACTTCAAGCGCACAATGACCGGCTTATTTAGAAGCGTTTTTAAGAACGGCTTCGGGTTAATGGGTTGGAACTGATGTTAGTATATCTGGTGAGGCTGCTGTTGCATTCAAACATACCGTAGACATGGTGGTGCAGAAAAGTATACTCTTGCGAATCGAAATTTGATTTCGGGGTCCTGCATATAGCCCCTTTCTTCCTAGAGTTTAGTATAAACAAGGAGATATAATAAAGGTCACTGAGACATAGTAATATAATTTCGGATATCTCCTCCTCTCTTTATTTATAATTTTGGTGATTTAAAAGTGTGCAGCCGTGTTGAAATATTTTGGTGTACGGGTCTACAAACGTCCTGCCCCAAGTGCTGGTGTAAGCACGCGCTTACTACTCCACCCACCTAATGTCTCTAGCGCTGGTTCTAGCTACAGGAGCTGCTCTTCGGTTCCTAGTGCCTTCCCTCCTTCCGGATTTGACCGACTCTCTTGCCGCCACCGTCGAAGTTTCCACCCCCATAGACTCGTTCCGCTCCCTCCAGGAAGCCTTCTTTCTTTTGGACAATGATATCAACGTGTACGATGGCGCCATGGTACACCACCCGCCCCTTTTTGTGTCTGTGTTGAAGATCTTCAGAGATTCCGTGCCGCTGTACCTTTCCCCCTACTTATTCAACGCCCTCTATACCATAGTGGATCTTGGAATCGCCTACAAGCTTACACAGTTGAACACGTGGTACAACACGCATCACAGCCGAAAAACGGCACGTCTGTTTGAGCCATTGAAACCGGCACTAGTGGCTTCGTTCTATCTTTTCAACCCATTGATGATTCTCAATAACTGGTCGCATTCGACTTCCACCTTCTCGTACTTCTTGATCGTCGAGCTGTTGGTACAGGTTTTGGTGGATTCCAACGTGTTCCGTGGTGCCATTGCATTGGCTTGTGCAGCCTACCTTTCGTTCAATCCCATTTACTTGGTGGTGCCATATTTGGCGTTGGCATATGCAGTGCTGGACCGGCAGGACTGGGCCCACCCCATTGTGAAGGGATTTGGGGTGTTTTTCATTTCCGTGACATTGCTTCTCTTGATATCGTTTGTGCTCAGTCCTTCGCCGGAGTTTCTCTACTCGTGCTATTGGTCGGTGCTCCTGTTTGAGAAGATCACGCCCAACTTGGGGCTCTGGTGGTACATTTTCACCGAGATGTTTGAGTTTTTCACTGCGCTATACAAGGGCATCTTCAACTTGTATAACTTTGTGTTTGTGGTGCCGCTCACGCTCCGGTTCTTCGAGTACATTGATACGCCCAAGGCTGGAGACTCGTTTTTGGCGTTTTTCCTTTGTGGGCTCTGGATCAACTTCTCCAAGTCATATCCGATTATTGGCGACTTGGGCTTTTCCATCTCGTTTCTCCCAATCTTCAAGAATACCGTCATTCCCCACACGAAGTTCTTGTTCATGACAACGCTCGCCTTGATCACCAATCTTTTGCTCTCGCCCATTTTCTACTACTGCTGGATTGTGTTGGGCAATGGAAACAGCAATTTCTTCTACAGCATGAGCTTGGCATGGGGCGTGGTGCATGTGTTATTATTCTTGGACCTCATCTGGGGGCGTCTTGTGTTTGATTACGTTGAGATTAACGAGATAAAGGAGCCTGAAAAGCTCAGATTGACCCAGATTTAAGCATTTTATGCAAGACATGAGTGAAGACTGAACTGCTGTGAAAATTGGTGCTAAGTACTATTAAATCAAGTGACTTGGATTATTGAGTCTGTACAGATTAGAGAACAAAGAATGCAGATTTGATGATAGATCAAGAATGCTACCTATCATTAGTTTGTAGGAGTAAAAGGATTCTTGAGATGAACTGGACAGTATGATTCTGACACTGCCAGGATCCACTGTTCTTGAAATTGTGGGTAACTACTTCACCGATGATTTCAAGTCTCTGAAAGGCAATGCTCTAGTACCAAAGGCTTACAGATGAAGACACAGTCGAAGCAAATCTGGGAATTAGATCCAGGAAACTGCCCACAATTCTTATCAAATATCACTGTATACTAGTCTGTATGGTCTATGGTCTATGGTGTATGGTCTATAGTCTATAGTCTATGGTCTCAGTCTTAGACTATCAATACCAATATCAATCCATAGACTAGCTCTTATTAATAAACCAATGCTCGGATTTAAAGTCAAGCAATAGACAATTAATTTCTAGGACATGTGATTGGGCAAACGGTATCAGACCGAACCAGACAAAATTACCACCGAAAGGATATCAGATCAATTAAAGAAGTACAAAGCTTCCTTGGCCTTGCGGGATACTACCGAAGGTTTATAAGATTTTTCCAAATATACCGCATGCATACAGTGTTTCAAAATTATTTAACCAATATTCAAAATTATTCAACCATATTTTAAAATTATTTAACCATATTTTAAAATTATTCAACCATATTTTAAAATTATTCAACCATATTTTAAAATTATTCAACCATACTTTAAAATTATTCAAACTAGTGCGACAAATTATTCAAATGGCATGATGTTTCACACCAACTTTTAATAGAATTCGTAATCAGATATTTTATATCTGGACAATTGCTCTTATATACTCTTCTTGGATTCTTCAAATCAACGGCAAAACCGACAAAACTAAACTAGTTTCAAGGCTATGTTGTATATTAAAACTTGTATTTGGTTTGAATACGGTTTGATTACAGTACTTTTCAAAATTATTCATACTGGTGCGACAAAAATATTCATACCAATTCTCAAAAAGTTTCGGACCACTTCGCACAATCTTTCAAACCAAATGACGAAGTGACACACCCACTAATTTAGAATTCAATATTCTGAATTCTTGATCTAGAGGATTGCCATATACTTACTCATTTTGGAGTCTTCAAATCAACGTTCGAAACTGACTAGACTAAACTAGTTTCCATTTCAGTCTATAAATAAAGACTTGTATTTGGTTTAAATAATTTTGAAATTGGTTTGAATAATTTTGAAATTGGTTTAAATAATTTTGAAATTGGTTTGAATAATTTTGCGCTGGTTTGAATAATTTTGCGCTGGTTTGAATAATTTTGAAATAATGGTTGAATAATTTTGCGCTGGTTTGAATAATTTATCGCACTGCTTTGAATAATTTTGAAATACAGTATTTTTCAAAATTGTTCATACCAATGCAACTATTATTCATACCAGTGCGACAAAATTATTCAAACCAAATAAAACTTTCAATAGACAGCATAACATGGAAACTACTTTAGTTTTGCCCGTTTCGACCGTTGATTGTAAGACTGCAAGAATAGTATATATAAGCAACTGACCAAATAAAATTTCTGATTAATTTCCATTAAAGTTGGTGTGAAACATTATGCCATTTGGCTTGAATAATTTGCGACTGGTTTGAATAATTTGCGACTGGTTTGAATAATTTTGAAATAATGGTTGAATAATTTTGCGCACTGGTTTGAATAATTTTGACACTGTACTTTAGAAGTTTCTCACGACTTCGCATTCCAAACCAAATGGCATGATGTCAACTTTTATCAGAAATTTAACAAAATTCAAATTCTGAAATTCAAATCTGAAGAATTGTCTTGTATACTACTTTTGGAAGCCAAGGGTCAAAACCAATGAACCGGCTTCTTTTTTTTCCTATATATAACAATTTGTATTTGGTTTGAAAGAATTCCTGGGGTACGAAACTTTTGAACTATTGCTTTGAATAATTTGTCGCACTAGTTTGAACAGTGTAAAAACACTGTATACCACTACTATACTACTATACTTCTACTAAAACTATACTACTTCTACTATAACTATACTACTACTATATACTACTATACTATTATATACTATTATATACTACTACTCTACTACTACTACTACTACTCTACTACTCTACTATACCTTCATCTCTTGTCCTTGGCTACAGAGCGCGGTAGTAGGTGCACACGTGACTTGCAGCCAATCACGAGGCCCATTTTTCGCATTTTCAAAGCTAAAAAATTATACGCTAAGCACAAGCTTTTGTCTTTCCTCCCAAAACACATCATGTTGTCTCGTGTTTCTGCTCGTGCCTATAGCACTGCTCCCGTCAAGTTGGTCTCCAGAGATGCCCCCGGCAACTTGTCCACGCTTTCTGTTGTTGTGGCCAACTCCGGCTCCAAATCGGGCAAGGCCGGTGTGGCCCACCTCTTATCCAAGTTCGGATTCCTCAACACCGAAACCAAGTCTGCGTTGAGATTCACAAGAGAATCCGAGTTGCTTGGTGGCTCCTTCTCGTCTGCCGTCACCAGAGATGCCATTGTCTTGTCCACCCAGTTCTTGAAGCAGGACTTGCCTTACTATGTGGAGGCCTTGGGCAATGTGGTTGCCAAGCCCTCTTTCAGACCACACGAGTTTGTGGAGACAGTTTATCCTGTTGCCAAGGCCGAGGCCGAGGCTGCACATGAGAGCAACGAGTTTGTTGGCCTTGAGGCCTTGCACCAGCTCTCCTTCAGAAAGGGCTTGGGCCAGCCATTGTACTATAACCCTGCCGTTAAGGTCACACCAGAGGATGTCACGGAGTTTGCTGCTCAATCCTATACCTCTGGAAACGTGCAAATCGTTGCTTCTGGAGTTGACCAGGCAGACTTGGCCTCGTTCGTCTCCAACTCGGCTTTCTCCGATTTGCCTGCTGGTTCCACATCTGCTCCAGCTGTCAAGACATACACCGGAGCCGAGTCCAGAATCGCAGCCACCGGTGCTGCTTACGCTGCCATTGCCGTGCCTGTGGCCAAAAAAGACTTTGCCCAATACGAGGTGTTGGCAGCTGCTATCGGAACCTCGGTTGTGCCCTCTTCCACCGCCCCATTAGCTAAAGTGCAGGGAGCCGACTCCAAATTGTACAAATACCAGGATGCCGGATTGTTCGTTGTTTCAGTGTCTGATGCCTCCTCTGCCGTTGTTGCTGAGGGCATCAAGGCCGCCAAAAAGGCTGTGGACTCCATCAAAGCCAGCGACTTGTCCAATGCCACCAAGACCGCCGAATTGTCTGTGGCCTTGCAGGAATCATTCGAGTACCCTCATGACATTACTATTTCTGCTGACAGTGGCAAGGGTGCCAAGTTGGGTGCGTTCAACTACGTGGCCGTGGGAAACACTGATGTGTTGCCTTACGCCGATGAGTTGTAACCAAAAGCATTCTCCTAGAACCACCGCTGCATGAAGTCCATACACAAGCATAAGAGTTTTGTAGAAGAGTTGGAAGAAGATATATATGAGAGATAATGAAGATAAGTAGAATGTTTGTAGTTAAGATGGAACTAGTGTCAGTTGGATAAATCTGCTCTATAAAGTCTGAATTCTCATTCCCGCCTGCATATAGCCTCTGCTCAAAAAAACAATCTGAAAAAACACACTCACCAGCAAAATGTCCCTTGAAGAAGATGCATTCAATGAAGCACCCGAGAACTATGAGGATTTCGACGCCCCAGACCACTTTTCCGACGACGATTTCCAGGACCCTGAGCCCGTCGATGCGCAAAATGGAGAAGATAACGCCATGAAAGCCGAGGATGGAAGAACCATCATCAACGGCGGATACAGCGAGGCCGATGCCCAAATCCGAGTCAAGACTGCCAAAGGTTTGGCCATTGCAAAAGATGACAGAACAACCACGCCTTATATGACCAAATATGAGCGGGCCCGAGTGCTTGGTACCCGAGCATTGCAGATATCCTTGAACGCGCCTGTTTTGGTTGACATAGAGGGAGAAACCGACCCATTGCAAATTGCCATGAAGGAGTTGGCGCAAAGAAAGATTCCTTTAGTGCTTAGACGGTACTTGCCGGACGGGTCTTATGAAGACTGGGGCTGTGACGAGTTGATAATCGACCATTAAAGAATCTGACTTAGAGTGACAGTGACTTAGATTCTGATTCAGTTCACTCAGATTCTGATTCAGTTCACTCAGATTCTGATTCAGTTCACTCAGATTCTGATTCAGTTCAGAGTAGATTCTGATTCAGTTCACTCTGATTCTGATTCAGTTCTAAGCAGACTCACTCAACACTCAAACAACACATGCACTTCGCAGATAGACTTGATAAACTGAACAAGATAACACGTAAAAGTGTTCAGACTCCAAACAAGACGCATGTATCTGGTCAGCCATATTCTCATGAATAAATATCACGTAAATAGTAGATCAAAGGCTATGAGTCTATTCAATGTAGGCATCTAGCCAGTTGGAAGCACAAAACATCTTAGTGCCGTCCACCTGGTCCTTCACAAAACCTTCAGTCAAAGCATCAAAAGCAGCTCTTGATAAGCGGTTATCGCCAGACCCAAGGTCTCCAAGCTGCACCGAACAACATGCTTCCTTCAAAACTCCCACTTCGATGTTCAACGTGTGTCTGTTTTCTTCGGTGGTAAAGGTTTTCAAGGCATTAGCAATCACAGCCTTGCTATCAAGCTTGCCGAGTTCGCCGGCTAGAATTCGAGAGAACTGCGCAAATGAAATCAGCTCTTCTCCACCCAACATACTCTTAAGTACAGTTTCCGACGGCACCTCCACGCCCAACGTCTTGTACACATTGACCAAGTCGGACATTGTAATGACGCCGTCTTTGGAGTGGCTATCGATGATAGTGAATGCATTGCGGACCTGAGCCTTCTGCTCATTGGATAGGGTGAGTACCTGTGACATATTTGAGGAGAGTTTTCAGTTGAAGAATGTTCTTTTTATATTGTTATGTAGGATGGATCGAATGTTGATTTTTAAAGCTAGAATGAGTGGTTATGTTTTGACTGGTGCGTATAGTATTTATTTTGTCATACTGGAAAAGACTGCGAATCCATGACACGCAGGAGCAGCGAAAGAAGACTAGTTACTAGTAGTGTAGTTTAGGCACATCCTATTATATTAGACTTTTTCTAGTAGAGCATATAGTCTTTGTAAAGCTGTTTTAGTATTTGTCTTAATAGAGCACATTCTTGGTAGAGCTATACCTAGTCTTAGTAGAGCTCTTGGTAGAGCTACAGTCTTTTTCAAAATTATTTATCAGTGCGACAAAATTATTCACCAATTTCAAATTATTCAATCCAATTTCAAATTATTCAAACCAAATACAAGTTTTAATTTACAAGATAACATGAAACTACTTTAGTTTGACGTTTTGACTGTTGATTGGAAGACTCCAAGAATAATATATAAGCAATCTTCCAGTTTTAAAATTTCTGATTACTGAATTCTATTAAAAGTTGGTGTGAAACATTATGCCATTTGGTATGAATAATTTTGTCGCACTGGTTTGAAAAATTTTGAAAAACAGTGTACTTAGTCTTATTCTTACTAGAGCATTTAGCTCTATTAGTTTTACTAGAGCTATTTCAGTCTTAGTCTTGATTGAGCACATAGTCTTCGTAGAGCATTTAGTCTTGGTCTTACTAGAATACTTAGTCTTGGTCTTACTAGAGCACTTAGTCTCGGTAGATTTAGTCTAACAACTTAGTAGAGCTAATTTACTCTTAAAAGCTATTCTACTCTTAGTACGTCTATTTTACTCTTATTTGAGCTATACCTAGTCTTAGAACTGAAGAGATCTATACTTAGTCTTGGTCTTAGAAGAGCACTTAAGTAGTAGAGCTATACTTAGTCTTAGTAGAGCTATACTTAGTCTTAGTAGAGCTATACTTAGTCTTAGTAGAGCTATACTTAGTCTTAGTAGAGCTATACTTAGTCTTGGTCTAGGTCTTGGTAAAACACTTAGTCCCAGTAGAGCTACTTTTCTCTTAGTAGAGCTATTTTACTCTTAGTAGAACATTAGTCTTAGTCTTAGTAGAACAATTAATCTTAGTCTTAGTAGAATACTTAGTCTTACTAGAGATGTACTTAGTCTTACTAGAGCTACATTCTTAGTATTGTATTATCTTAGTAGACTTAGTGTTGGTCTTACTAGAGCACTCAGTCTTGGTCTTACTAGAGCACTCAGTCTTGGTCTTACTACAGCTATAATTAGTCTTACCAGACCTAGTCTTACCTCCTTCTATTCTTACACTATCTACTCTTCTAGTCCATCAAGTCTGGTCTGGGATTCCTTCAATAATAGCTTGTAGCTAAACAATTGGCATCGTTTGAGATTGGCTTGACAGACCTGAGCTCAGGCTCTGTACAACACGTAAGCTATTCACTCAAAACATGGTTGAATTCCGTAGATGACATGTGTACTAGAAACTGGGTAAGGTACTAGGGATGATACAGATGAAGCCTGATCTCGAACATTAAGATTAGCTGATGAGTATTAGATACTATTAGATACTATTAGATACTATTAGATACTATTAGATACTATTAGATACTATTAGATACTATTAGATACTATTAGATACTATTAGATACTATTAGATCGTATTAGATACTATTAGATACTATTAGACACTATTAGACACTATTAGCAGTCTCATCTAGTGTTCTGTGATTACATTGGTATCATAATGGATGGTTCTGACTCACTGCTAGCATCCACACTTTCAAGTGACAGATTCATCATCACATCATTAGTGGCCATGCATTATGTAACATGCGATTACGAGGTTGAGACTGTAACATGCGACTATGAGGCTGAGACTGAGTGAGATTGAGAATGAGAATGAGAATGAGGCTGAGGCTGAGACTGAGTGAGATTGAGAATGAGATTTACTGCGATCAACACTGAGGTTGAGATTTACTAAGATTGAGATCTACTGAGATCAACACTGAGATTGAGATTTACTGAGATTCACACTGAGATTATTTACCATTCACACTGAGATTCACATTTCTCACACTCACACTGACATTCGCTAATTTCCTGACATTCGCTGATTTCCTGACATTTGCTGATTCACTGATTCACTTTCACTGATTCACTTTCACTGATTCACTTTCACTGATTTACATTCACTGATTCACATTCACTGATTTACATTCACTGATTCACATTCACTGATTCACATTCACTGATTCACGTTCACTAATTCCCTGATTCTCATTCCCTGATTCCCTGATTCTCATTCCCTGATTCTCAGTCTCTGATTCCCTGATTCTCATTCTCTGATTCCCTGATTCACATTCACTGAACTTAATTCTCATAGCGCGCTGTTACAAACTATTCATGGAAGAAGGTTCCCTATACAACCATCCCATTGTTATTGATAATGGATCTGGATCCATCAAGGCTGGCTTTGCCGGTGAAGAGAAACCAAAGTCTTATGGCTTGTCTATAGTGGGCAGACCCAAGTACCAGAAAATCATGGCCGGCACGCTGATGTCTGCCATCGAGGAAAACATCTCCAAGTACAACAACTCGGAGGCATATGTGGGCGACGTGGCACAACGCAATAGGGGCTTGTTACGGCTTAGTTACCCCGTGGAACATGGCGTGGTGCACAACTGGGACGACATGGAACGCGTATGGCACCACACCTACTCCCAGGACTTGAAGGCTGCGCCCGAAGACCACCCATTGCTTGTGACCGAGGCACCGCTCAACCCACGAGCTAACCGTGACCGCATGTGCCAGATCTTTTTCGAAACCTTCCATGTGCCTTGTGTCTACATCTCCATCCAGGCCGTTCTCTCACTCTACGCATCCGGAAGAACCACCGGAGTGGTGCTAGATAGTGGTGATGGCGTTAGCCACATTGTCCCGGTGTACGATGGCTTCTCGCTCCCGTCGTCAATCAAACGAATGGATGTTGCCGGCAGAGACATCACCAACCACCTAGCCTACAACATCCGCCGCATGTCGGGGGTGGCTTTGCAGTCCAGCTCGGAGTTGGACATTGTACGTGACATCAAGGAAAAGTGCTGCTACGTTTCCAAGGACATTCAGCTTGACGAACGGCTTTTTTCCGGAATCTCCTACTCGCAGTACTTGGTCAAGGGCGCAGCTGCGGACTCGTCTCTGTTGGCATCGTACAAGCTTCCCGATGGACACACGTTGAACTTGGGCGTGGAGCAGTTCCGGGCGCCGGAGATCCTCTTCAACCCACAGATCATTGGCTGTGAGTCCTTGGGCATCCATGACCTTATGGCGCTCTCCATCTCCAAGACGGACCTCGATCTCCGACCCGTGCTCTACCAGAACATCATTCTTTCGGGCGGAACCACGCTCCTCAAGAACTTTGGTGATCGCTTGATTTCGGAGATGAAGAGCTCGCAGAGTTCACCGGCGCACTCCATCTGGGGCGTTCGTTCTTCTACGCTGAACCAAGACACACACATGAAAATCAAGATATACGCGCCACCAGAGCGGAAATATAGCACATGGATCGGCGGTTCTATTTTGGCGGGTCTTTCGACTTTTAAAAAGATGTGGGTCACGGCGCAAGAGTATGCAGATGATCCGGATATCATCCATCGCAAGTGCTTATGAGAATTTAGATTTGGAAATTGAACTCGCAATTTCTTATGAGAATTTAGATCTGAAATTGAACTCGCAAGTGCTTATGAGAATTTAGATCTGGAAGATTGAACTGGGCTGCTCCGCTGCTCTACATCTTATCATGACATGTCTCAATACCTATATGCAATAGTACCTGTCACCAAAGTCTCCGAGTCCTGGAACTATGTACCTGTTTTCATCAAGCTTCTCGTCAATCCCTCCAGTGATGATTCTTATTTGTGGGTACTTTTCCTGGAACGCCTGGATTCCCTCTGGCGCTGCCAACAAGTTCAAAAACAAAATGCGGTTCTCCTTCACACCTCGTGAGAGCAACACCTCCACGGCCATCATGGCACTGCCTCCTGTGGCTAACATGGGGTCCAACAAAAACACATAGCGGTCGCTGATGTCTTCGGGTAACTTCTCATAGAAGAGCTTGGGAAGTGCCGTCTCCTCATCTCGTTGAATCAAGATTTTTCCGATTCTTACTGACCGGCAACAGTCCCGCAAACCCATCTCCATGGACTCTCCAGCACGCACAATGGATACTCCACATATCTTGCCGAGGAACTTGGCCCCCATATACTCGTGGTTTCCGTGGCACTTGATCACTGCCTTCTCCACAGGCAATTGATTCAATCCCTCCTCCACTAAGAGCCGGATGATTCTGTCGGAGTAAAAGACAAAGTCACTCCGCTTGGTGGTCTGGTCTCTGATGATCGAGTACAAGCCAATGAGCTGGTTTGTCTGGGGCAATACAAAGACGTTGTTGTTGATTTCGTTAGCCATGATGGAAGGTGGAGAAGTGTTGATCACGCGATGAAGAAAGGCTTCTGTTGAAGTCGCGAAATCTACGAATTAGACTTGCGCATATACCATACTACAAATACCATACCATACCACCACTCCATTTTCCACACCATTTCATTCCATATCACCACTTGATACCATTCCATATCATCACTTGATATCATTCCATATCACTACTTGATACCATTCCATATCACCACTTGATACCATTCCATATCACCACTTGATACCATTCCATTTTACCATTTATCATACCATTGACTTATTCATTGACTCGTCCATTGACTCCTCTTAATAATCCTAATCCCGAGTCTTGGTCAGTACAATGCTTATTCTCATCACTCTGTCCAACTGTAAGAGGATCTTGGTGCAATGGAACCTTCAGTATCCATAAGCATAACCGCATATATGTAAACCAACAGACACTCATACTAGTACTTACTCTACCATGTACTCATAACTCATAATCTACTTATACTATCTACTCATACTATCTACTCATACTATCTACTTATACTATCTACTCATACTATCTACTCATACTATCTACTCATACTATCTACTCATACTATCTACTCATACTATCTACTCATACTATCTATTCATACTATCTTTTCATACTATACGGTGACTATTCGAACCAGTGCGTCAAATTATCAAACCAATATTTCAAAGTTTCTTATTTTTTCAAAAGTATTCAAACCATCGCGACAAAATTGTTCAAACCAAAATTTTAAAAGTTTCCTACCACTTCGCACAATCTTTCATACCGAATGGCATAATATTTCAAACCAACTTTCATAATTCAGTATTCTGAAATCTTCATCTACAGGATTGTCTCATATTTACTCCTTTGCGAATCTTCCACTCAGGGTAAATAGAACAAAACTAAACTAGTTTCTATGATATCCTGTATATAAAGGCTTGTATATGGTTTGAATGAATGTGCTACGAACTTTTTGAAATATGGTTTGAATAATTTGTCGTACATCCCTAATATCCCTTGAATATTCTTTCAAACCAATACAAGTTTTTGTATATAACAAAGAAGCGGGATGCTTCGATAATCCCAAATGTGGTACATGATACAACTCTTCGATTTAAATTTCTGAATTTCAATTCTGATAAATTTCTGATAAAAGTTGACATTATGCCATTTGGTTTGAAAGATTATGAAAAGTGGTGCGAAAATTTTGGTTTGGATAATTTATCGCAGTGGTTGAAATAGTTTTGAAAACACAGTACTACACATTACTCATATTATTAACTCATACTATTCATACTATCTACTATTTACTCATACTATCTATTATTTATTCATACTATCTACTATTTATTCATACTAACTACTGTTTACTCATACTATCTCTCATACTATTTACTCACTCTATCTACTCATACTATCTACTATCTTCTCATACTATCTACTATCTTCTCATACTATCTACTATTTACTCACTCTATCTAATCACTCTATCTACTATGTACCATCACTCATACTATCTATTTTGTACCATTACTTATACTATGTACTATGTACCTTTACTCACTACATCCATACCCACCTCTATTCCTTTTCTTTTCATTCCTTGGACTCGGTGCAGACATCCTCTTACTGTTCAGAAGCAAACGGATTCTCTATGCATTCCGTGCCGTTCAAAGGTGAAAGCGTTAATAATTGTGGCCCTCTCACAATCACCGTGCCCAAGTGCCTTGTTTGCTCCGTCAACATGGAATCGTCTTGAGGGTCTCTCAAGGTCTCCACCACATCCTCTAGGACCAAGTTCATCAACTGGTCGTGGCCCTTCAACACTCCCACCACAAAACGCCCGCCGATGAACTTGGCCTGTACTTTCTGGCCATGATAGATGTTCAAATCGAGAATGGCCTCTTTCCTGGGTCCCTCCTGCCTAGCCGACGGCTTGCGGTCGAGTCTGTCCCTATCATTCCTATCCCTATCACTTCTATCTCTGGAGTCCCGGTCATTACGGCCAGAACCCTTGTCATTTCTCTTAAAGTGACGCGGTTTCTTATGTTAGTGTTGTTCCATCCAGCAATCTGCCTATACATACATTGTCCATTGTGGTGGTGTTTGGTGGGAATTTTCTCTGGGTGCGCACTGTTTATGGGGTTTACAGTCCGCCACCACGAGCGCTTTACACAGTCGCAATGGATATACCAGTCTTTTTCACGTCCGACTTGACCACGTCCGAAAGAAAGATCTCATTGCAATGGACTTTGGAGTATCTCAAGAAACGCCTTGAGTTGACCACCGGCATTGACCCTGCCCACCAGACGCTCCAACACTACCCCAACAAACTGAGCAATGAGTACATTGTGCTCCAAAGCGACGACGAGGCCAATACGTTGCTTAACGAATTTCACATTGAGCCCTTCAGCCGCATTCATGTTGAGGACGGCGATCCCGAGTCCAAGTTGGCGCAGCTAAAGGAAGAGGGTGATGTGGCAGGCTTCGAGCTTAGCGAGGAGGCGTACGAGAAGCGGAAGGACTCCGTGTTGCAGTGGAAAAAAGACCACAAGCTAGGTCGATACGATGAGAAGTTCCAGAGTGCCGTTGAAAGGGCCCATGAGAAGGATGCTCAGTTGGCTCAGGACATCCACGTTGGTGACCGGTGCAGGATCATCAACATCGAGGGAGAGAGAAGAGGCGTGGTGAAGTACGTGGGGGAGATTGAGGCTTTGGATGACGGGAAGAGTCCATGGGTGGGGGTGGAATTTGATGAGCCCGTGGGGAAGAATGATGGGCTGATCGGAGGCTTGCGTATATTCACGGCCAAGCCGAAGCATGGAAGCTTTGTACGGCCCAGCAAAATCGAAGTGGGTGACTATCCGGAAGAGGATCCATTTGCCAGTGACGACGAGATTTGAATATTAGAATTTGTTGATGGGGGGATGATTGGAGGTACTTTCGTTTTCTAGAGTTGTGGCAAGTCAAGTCAAATCAAAGTCAATGACAATGTGAAAGCAATGTCAAATCAAAGTCAATGACAATGTGAAAGCAATGTGAAAGCAATGTCAAATCAATGTCAATCTCAAATCAATGTCAGTCAATCAAATCAATGTCAAATTCTATATCAACGACTATCCCGCATCTTGCCCGTTTCTCGTATCGGATGTGTCTTCATCCGAGCGGATGCGACGCGAAAAGTCCGCACCCATGTCACATCGCACCCTCCACCATCCGCATCGTTTGCCACCTTCATAATGGACAACGACCAACCAATCCTCCAGTTCATCTACAACTATGTGGATGAGGATGCGTTCAAAAAGTACTTCCGCTTGGTGATTATTGTTTGTGTCTACATCTTTGCTCGTCAGTACTACGCTAACTGGGCCAAACAAAAACAAATCAGTCACCAGCTAGCAGTGGACAAGAAGGAAAAGGAGCTTGAAAAGAATCGCAAGGAAAATGAGTCCACAGAGCTTTTGGAGAGAGTTGACAATGAGGCCAAGACTTTTGGCTGGGGAAAAGCAACGAGAAGAAATGTCAAGCACCAGGAAAAGATCTTGCAAGATACAACAGAGCAGCTCAGACAACAGGCTCAGGATGGCTATGATGCAGCCGAGGATCATGACATTGAGGACTTGTTGGAAGATTAACAAGGTGATTAACTCTGATTTGCATGGCAAAGTGTTGGTCTGGGCTAGGTTTTCTGCATGAGTTATAGAGGAATTTGGCAACCAACAAATAAAGTTTATGAAAGATGAATCAGATGAAAGGACTCTACATTTCTATCCCTCTACATTTCTATCCCTCTACCTATTCCTACACTCCATTACAGTCGGAAGTGTCATCTACAATGCCCAACCCTTTAGAAAACACTCCAGTACACACGCATGATCTATTTATCCTTTTCGTAGTGACTCAGGTGGGCCATAATTCAGGAAACCCTCAAGGTCAGACATCAATCACAACTCTCATCATACTTACTTCACCCATTTACATGTTAAATGAAGGTATAGCACTGACTCCAACTCAGAAGCTCTTTCAAGACCCACTCAACGACTGGAGACATTACACTACACTAGTCCACCTAGTCATAGGTCCAAAGAGAGCGAAAAGACGTAACAAACAAGGCAAACAAGCCATGATCAGGATGAACAAATCAGCTAAGGCCAATCTGGGCCCAGCAGAGGCCATAAGAGTCAGGTCTTGAACAGGTCTTGAACTGTACTGAAATGTACTTGAAACAATCCAAGAGAAGTGTAGGATTATTTGCATCGGAGCAGTTGTCTTGTGCTCAGGCCATGTACTATCGAGCTTCAGTACGGTAGAATTCATTCAGTAGTTTATCCGCAAGTGAATCCCCACTACTTGTAAATTTCACCAGAGATGACGAAAAGTGTCAATTTCATAGCAATTCGGCTGTTCTAAGAAATTGCGAAGAACTATGAGAACAAATTATGAGAAATTGAGAACCAATTATGAGAAATTATGAGAAATTGAGAACAAATTATGAGAAATCGAGAACAAATTATGAGAACAAATATTCAGTATTCAACTAAATTTGAGCAACAAAAAATAACAAATTATGAATAAATAATACAAATTATGAGAACAAATTATGAACAAATTATGAACAAATTATGAACAAATTATGAACAAATTATGAACAAATTATGAACAAATTATGAACAAATTATGAACAAATTCAAAAATGATATCAAATAAATAATTTCAAATAATTTCAATTTTCATCAAATGAATTATAAAAATGTCAGATCCATCGTGTATCGGGTTTGTTTATACTACGCTGTACCACCAGAAGAGAGATCGCGAAAGACGCTGAATTGAAGTCATCCTTATCTACAGCAGTCCCATCCCATTAGCCGGAGTACACCGAGGTTGAGTTAACACAAATAAATTTTTATGAACAAATATAAATAAAATTTTATGAACAAATATAGATCAAAATATTATGATCATTAAATTAATTTACAAAATTGCAAGTTATCATGGATATCAATTAAATCAACAATTTATTCACAATTTTCCCATTAACTGATGATAATAGACATAACATGCTGTGATGCTGTCTTCTAATCCAGTAGTATCATTATTTCCTTTTGCCCTACGCTGTGGGTATAGCTAGGTTACATCAGCTATCGGCAAAGTCAGTATCGATTATACCCTGCATTTTAGCAGCCATCAAAATAAGGTCGGGTGCACAGTATTTTTCAAAATTATTCATACCATGCGACAAAATTAATCATACCATGCGACAAAATTATTCAAACCAAATAAAACTTTCAATATACAGCATAACATGGAAACTACTTTAGTTTGTCCGTTTTGACCGTTGATAAGACTCTAAGAATGGAATGTAATAGCAATCAGCAAGATATAAAATATCTGTTTACTAAAAACTATTAAAAGTTGGTGTAAAACATCATGCCATTTGGTATGAATAATTTGTCACACTGGTATGAATAATTTTGAAGTATTGGTATGAATAATTTTGAAGTATTGGTATGAATAATTTTGTCGCACTGGTATGAATAATTTTGATTTGGTATGAATAATTTTGAAAATACTGTAGTTTTTGTGGAGTTGGAGCGAGCACGAACCATGTGACGTTTAAAGCTTCCCAGTTTGTGTAGAATATGGTCAGAACATGATCCTTTGGCTGGTGTACCCACCCAAAAGAGGAATATGAAAGTGTTCAGGTATCAGTACAGGAACACTTTAGTTACACTCAGATTGAAGCCTATTCAGGGTAATGTCTGGGATTTTTTAGAGACCACTCCATGAGAGTTCAGGACTAGGATTGGAGCTTGTCACATGCACCTCTACCCCCTGTTTCATTACTGCCTTCATCTAATTACCTTCACATCCCCTCTTATAAAGAATCACGTGACCCGAATCAATACCAGTCTAATGCTTTGATGATATGGGTCACGTGCGCGATGATCGCGATGGCACTAGTGATATGAAAAATTTAACCCTACGTCTCAGACACACAAACATGGCCGGAGACCCCTTTCTTTCGGATCCCTCCAGAAAAAGAAAGAGACCTGGTAAAACGTCCCGCGTGTCCAAGCATCCAAGCAAAGCTCGGGACGCCCACGATGAGGAAATCTCCAGTGACTCAGATGTTTCAGACTCCCCGCAAGACTACGCAACTGAGGAGAGAAATGAAGACGGAGACATTTCGTCCGACGAGGAGTTCCATCAAGAATCCGCTGCAGACAAAAGGCGGCGTTTAGCCAAGCAATACCTCCAGAATTTAAAAGACACAGAGATCGATGGCGACGACTACAATGCTGAGGACTTGGACAACGACAACTTATCCAAGCGTTTACAGTTGGACGTGGCCGAAAACAAAGGAAGCGTCTACAAGTACTGTGGCGAAAAGATCCAAAAACAGCTCCTGGACTTGACGCCGCACTCCCTCCGCATAGGCTCGCGCAACTTGACTGGAGTGGCTGTCAACTACCCTTACATCTACACCGTTTCCAAAGACATGGAGTTGATCAAGTGGAAAGCTTCCAAAAACAATAAGCCGCAGCGCATAAAACACGTCAAGGGCGGGGGCCGCTTCTTCGACATCAACACGAAAAATCCCAGCATCAACCATCATTATGGCGCCATCAACTGTGTGGCTGCATCGTCCGATGGCCGGTTCGTGGTGACGGGCGGACAAGACGGCAGGCTCATCATCTGGTCTACGGAGAACCTCGCGTGCCTCAAAGTTTTGGAAGTACGAGCCTCAGTGAATGCCATAGTGTTCCGGCGTGATTCCGATAACCTCTATGCCGCGTGTGGAGACTTGCGCATCCGTACCTACTCCATCAACCAGTTCGCACAGTTGGAGGTCTTGTACGGGCACCAGGATAACATCTCGGATATCAGCGCCTTGACCAGAGAAACCTGTGTTTCGGTGGGGACACGTGACAAGACGGTGATGTTCTGGAAAATTGCCGACGAGTCCCGCTTGACGTTCCGCGGTGGAGACACTGGGCGGAAGCGAGCAGATGATGATGCTGCTTTCCACGCCGAGGGCTCCATGGAAACTGTGTCCATGGTGGACGAATCGCATTTTGTTTCCGGCTCCGACAACGGCAACGTATCGTTGTGGTCGCTCTGGAAGAAGAAACCCATCTACACGCAAAGGCTAGCCCATGGGCTCATTCCGCAGTCTGCTCCCGGCCGGGCAAGTGCTGAGGCCGACTCCACGGTGGCTGCTACACAGGTGCCGGAACAACAGCCGTACTGGCTCACGGCTGTGCATGCTATTCCCTACAGTGACTTCTTTTTGACGGGGTCGTACTCTGGCGAGGTCAAGTTGTGGCGCATTGAGCCCGACACGCTCAGGTCCTTCAGCCCGATCGGCAGCATACCCGTAAGAGGATGTGTAGTGAAGATAGCCGCGGCGGAATTGAAGGACGATAAGAAAATCGTGGTGTACGTGGCCACGAGCAAGGAGCATAGGCTTGGCAGATGGTTGGGCAAGGTGGACGGGCGCAATGCCTTGACCACCATTACTTTTAACGTATAGCATAATAGACACATAGGGAGAGAGTTTGGGGTGATTTGGAGTAGATTTGATTATATTTTTATTGTTCTATAATATAGGCTGACAGCCTAGAAGATAGTCTAGAAGCTAGAAGCTAGTCTAGAAGCTAGAAGCTAGTCTAGAAGCTAGAAGCTAGTCTAGAAGCTAGAAGCTAGTCTAGAAGCTAGAAGCTAGTCTAGAAGCTAGAAGCTAGCCTGGAAGCTAGAAGGCAGCCTCATCGTCTCCGTCATCCGGCATATCGTCGTCTCCATCGTCAAAGTACTTTTCTGCATTGTAATCATCATCATCATCCTCCTCAAATTGATCGTCAAAATCTTCTTCCTCGGCATCCTCCTCGTTGGCTTGTGCTGCAGGATCAGCATCTAGGTCGTCTGCCAAATCCTTGAGTTTCTCCAACATCGACTGTGCATCTGCCTCTGGCTTCACATCGTACTGGGCTAGACCACCATCCTCTTTGTACGACGAAAGCAAAAGCTTTTTCTTCTTCTTGGTGATGCCCATGACCGAGTAAAGCTCCTCGGGGAAAAACTCCAACTGGTATGGGTACTCGTCAATGGAACGACCGACTTTCTTGACCTTGATGTAGCGGTCCGAGTATCGCTCGATAAAATCGCCGGGTGTATTTAGGGTTTCCTGCTGCGCCAGGCCCGTGTAAAATGACCCATCGTAGAGAAGTTTGGTGAGAGCCAAGGTCTGTTTAGCAGTGGACTCCTCTTGCGGCGATAGAGCTCCGTGCACCGGGAGTTCGAGCGTCGGGCCCTCCACAGCCTGGCCCTGCGTCAAGACATCGGAGTAGTCTAGGCCGAACGGCAAGAGAACGCGGCTGGACGTTTTGTTCTTGTACGACATGGTGGGTGTGGAAGGTGAAGACGCAGTGATGAGGATGTGCCAGTCACGTGATGTGCATTTCTACGTCACTGGCCACGATCGCACGAAGACGAAGCAAAACGAGCCACTACCGAAGTATCTCTATATTTTTGTATGAGAAACCAGTTCTATCCGTTTGACCTTGGCAGACTCTATATGAGGCAAGATTTAAATCTGAATGTTGAATTTCAATAGGTTGGTGAAACATGCATTTGAAAGACTGCGCGGTACAGTGTTTTTCAAAAGTATTCAACTAGTGCGGCAGAATTCAACCAATATTTCAAAGTTTCGTACAGTGTTTTTCATTCATACCAGCGCGCAAAATGTTTCGAACCAAGAAAACAAAATAGTTCATACCAAGAATTCAAAATTTCGTACTTCGCACAATCTTTCAAGCCAAATGGCACAACATTTTACACCAACTTTTCATTGAATCTGACAATTGCCTCATGTACTATTTGGATTCAACGGTAAAAAGGGCCAAAACTGAACTAGGTTCCATATCTTTTATATACCAAGTTGTATTTGGTTTGAATGAAGGTGCGACGAAACTTTGAAGTATTAGTTCGATAATTTGTCGCACTGGTTCGAAAGTTTTAAAATACAATGTATTGCTTGAGTATTTTGTTTTCTTGGTTCGAACATATTGCGCACTGGTTTGAATAGTTTGAAAACACTGTATTATGCGGGTGTTATGTGAGATTAAGAATTATGTTCAATAGACCTAAATATTTTAGTTATCCTAGTCCTAGTTATTCTAGTTCCTAGTAATCTTAGTGATCCTAGTTATCTGAGTATCCTAGTATCCTACTTATCCTATTTATCCAAGTATCCTTCTTCTCCTACTTCCTATTATTCTACTTCCTATTATTCTACTTCCTTTTATCCTAGTGATCCTACTTATTTTAGTTATCCTAGTTCCTATTATCCTAGCATCCTAGCAATCTAAGTATCCTACTTCCTACTTCCTGTATCCTAGCTATCTAAGTATCCTAGTTCCTACTTCATATTACCCTACTTCCATCTATACATATGATGGTTGCAGATGTCGTACACACTCCTGACCCTTCAAACATAGCAGTCACAGAATATCAAATGTCATTGCCATGGCAAGACACGTGATCCCTTCCCTTCCAGAATGCAATGTTGGATCTCGAATCCACCACGCAGTGCACTATGTCCCGATTGGGTAATGATATTGAATTCGCATCCAGATCGGAACAATAGTAAACAAACCAGCCATGCAATGAGCACAGTCGAGGCCTTGGCGCCGCCACTCCGGAAATCCATAAAGTAAAACCTGTACCGTATTAAAATCATCACATTCAACTCGGACTTTTTTTTTCCGCTCCTCTAGAAGTGATTTTGATTTTTGGCGTCGTAATTCTTGTTATGACTAGTGCGCACACAGCCTTAAAATCATCACATATTGCAAACCTCACTATATCTTCTCAACAACTCCAGTACAACCAACACAGCTAAAACCAACACAGCTACAACCAACAAAAAAACAGTTTCAACCAACACAGCTCAACCAACACAGCTCAACCAACACAGCTCAACCAACACAGCTCAACCAACACAACTCAACCAACACAACTCAACCAACACATTCCCTATTGCATCCATCTGATCAATCTCCTACCATGAGTGAGTACCCAGAGACCGCAGATGGCACGCTAGTCATCATGGTGTGTCGAGCAAAACATCTCCCAAACCGCCGCAAACTCGATAAACAGTCGCCATATGTGCTACTTCGACTTAACACCGTGGCCAAGAAAACTCCGTCCCAATTTCGGGCTGGCCAGACGCCCGAGTGGACCCATGAGATCCGGTTCCAGCTCTCCAGAGACCGGAAGCCGCTCATGAAGTTGGATGTTTTGGACGAAACAAAAAATGACCCCACCCCCATTGGCAGCACCGAGATCGACTGCTCCATGGTTTTCCTGGACCAGTCAAACCTCCACGAGTCTGGCAAGTACATCTTGGATGGCTGGTACGATCTCTCATTCAACTCCAGATTCGCCGGCAAGGTGTACCTTGAAATGACCTTTTACCCAAGTGTGCCGGTAGTTCCACCCAAGCTACCGCTTCTGAGCTCCGCAAACAAGCTCCTCCCCACGCCTCCGCCGCTTGAACATGAGGAGTTGTTGGAGGACTTCAGTCGGCTGGCTCCAGAGTGCCGTCCGGCCGACGACTCCGAGGTCTTTGTGACGGGAAGCCCGAAGAAAAAGCACTTTTTCCGCTCGTCCAACCCCGAGTCTCATAAAGAGAGCCTGGTGTTTACGGACTCATCTTCCAAGCCGAAGAACAGCCGCTTTGCCAAGTTGAAGGACCGCTTGATGGCCAAGGAACCAATCACCACTATTTTCACCGAGTCCCGGTCGAATTCGCCTCCAAAACCTGACACATTTTCCCGCTTGGACGTGGATTTGGATCAACTACAATCCGATATTGGCCTTGGCCAGTATGTTCCCAGCGATCTAGTGCACCCGCACGAGGCTCAACTACCCCCTCCGCCTCCTCCACATAAACCACAGCATAGAGAAAACAATCACCGAAGCCCGAGCCCGGCAAGGAACCCAAACGCTGAAGCGTTCCCAGCAAGAAATTCAGACACGTTTGACGCGTTCCCGGCGCTGTATTCGAGTACTCCCCGGTCGCCGCGGAGAAAACCTCCACCTTCCCCAGTGGAGAAAGACAGAACGCTTACCAGCAACTCTACGAAAATCCCCTTCTCTGCAGACAGCTTCCAATTGGATGACACCGACACCGAGACCTTGCCCACTAAAGTGTACCAGTTGGACCAGCAGGTGAAGTCGCTCACAGTGCAGAACCCCGGGCATACTGCGCACCGCATCGACCCCGATGAGATAGACCCCAGATTCTACGCACCCACGCCATCGGAGCACTTGGCCAAGACCTTCCGGCTCCAGAACGGAAATGTGCTTCCAAAAGACGTGGAAGTGGACTTTAACACCCACAACTCCGGGTATTTAGGCGAAGGGCGCTGGCAAGTGGAGAAAGAGAAGTTTTCTCCGTCGGTATTCCAGCGCATACGTGAAAATGACGAGAACAGTGGAGACACCAACAAGCCACCCGTGCCCCCCAAGATTCCGGCCGGCCTCACTGCAAAAGAGTACTACGTATTGGAAAAGGATAAGTTTCTCAAGGATGTGAATGGGCGGAGACTATAAAGATACGTTAGACTAATTCAGAGATGAGCGATAGAATAGAAAAAATTGTGGAATCAATGATGCACAGGAGCAATGTTTTCAGTATTAGCAGCGCGCAAAATAATTTAAACAAAATTAACAAAGCAGAATTTAGAAGTATTCAAGCAGTGCGCATTCTTTCAAACCAAATGAATAAGATTCACACCAACTTCTAGAAATCAATATTCTGAAATTTAAATGTGTAAAAATGCCTCATATGTGATAATTGGGAGTCTTCCATCAAAGGTCAAACGGACGGAACTGGTTTCTTTTACAAGAATCTATTAGGGGTGTACGAAACTTTTGAATTGGTTTGTTTAATTTTGGTGTGTGGTATTGTTTTCCGCGTTGTCTTGGTTCGAAACCTTTCGCGCGCTAGTTTGAGTTTTTAAACACTGTAATTAAAATTGATAAGTAATTAGAATTGAGAAGTAATTAGAATTGAGAAGTAATTAGAATTGAGAAGTAATTAGAATTGAGAAGTAATTAGAATTGATAACTAATTAGAATTGAGAAGTAATTAAGAAATAATGAATTACCTGTAATGAATCGTAATTTACAGTTATGAATCACTCGTTCATACAGTGTTTCCAAAATTATTTAACCAGTGCGACAAAATTATTCAAACCAATATTTCAAAAAGTTTCCCACTTCGCACAATCTTCAAACCAAATGACATGATGTCAATTTTTATCAGAAATCTAGAATTAAAATTCAGAAATTTAAATCTGAAGAATTGTCTCATGTACTAAATTTGAGATTCAAGGGTCAAAACGAATAAACTAGCTTTCTTGTTATATACAACAACTTGTAGTTGGTTTGAAAGAAAATTAGGTACGAAACTTCTGAAATATGTTTGAATAATTTTGAAATATTTGTTCAAGTAATTTGTCGCACTAGTTCAAATAATTTGTCGCGCTGGTTTGAATAGTTGAAAACACTGTAATTCGTGAGCAATGTTTACTTCTCGAAACCGGTGTACGGGTGCATGTGTGCGCTCTTCTACAGCTCGAACTCATTCGCAACAAGCCAATGTCCACGCCTTCTTCCGCCAGCCACCCCAAAAAATGGCTTATTGCATACAACTCGATCTCCGCGTCTCTCTGGCTGATCGTGCTTGCAAACACCGTCTTTTTATCAGGTTTGTTGGGTCAGCCCTATGTGTTTGAGAAGACCAATGTACTTCTCACTGTGGTGCAGTGTTTGGCCGTGGTGGAGATATTCAATGCAGTGACTGGCGTGGTCAGATCGCCCATCTTCACCACCGTTTCGCAGGTGTTTTCCCGTCTTTTGATTGTGTTGGGCATCTTGCAATTGTTACCAAACTCTCCTGCAAACTTCCATTGGGCATACATCACCTTGACACTTTCGTGGTCCATCACAGAAATCGTCAGATACTCATACTACGCCAGCAACTTGATTGACCCACAAGCGGTTCCTCAAATTCTCACGTGGTTGAGATACTCCTTATTCTACGTGTTGTATCCTACTGGAGTGGCGTCGGAGGTGTCGATGATCTACATGAGCCTTGGCGAGGCTGAGAAGACCATTGGATCTGCCTACTCGTGGCTTCTTTTTGCCATTCTTTTCACCTATCCTCCAGGCTTGTACACGTTGTACACATACATGATTAAGCAAAGAAAGAAGGTGATGTCCAAGCCTCAGGCCAAGATAGACAAGAAGACCGAATAAATTTGATTCTAGAGACCTGGAGAACCAGGACTGAACGGACCAATGGCGAAGTGAAGGCTTTGGCTAATGGATCCGTTGAGAATAGATAGTGGGCAAGATATGCCCAAAAATGAGATCTGATGACTGTAACTACTCACAGTAGGTATGAGAAATCAAATACTTCACCAACTCTACCAACTCTACTTCACCAACTCTACTTCACTAACTCTAATAACTCTACTACACTAACTCTAATAACTCTACTTCACTAACTCCACTAACTCCCCTACTTAACTACTCCCAATAACTTCTACTGACTTCACTAACTCATCTTCTTCTCGCTCTCCATGTTTCATTCCATGGTGCAGGCTTGAGTGCGCACGACCGAAAATTTTATACGTCAAAATACCTCTCTCTACTCCCCACAACATGCTCCGTTCTACGTCCCGGACCTTCACCCGAAAAGTGTCCATCAAATCGTTGCCTCATGAAACACAGCCCAGAAACAAATACAATGGTGCTCGCTCCAAGTTCAACATAAAACCCGTGCATACCGAAGGCCTCATATACAACCCGCCAGCATCGATGCCCACGGTTAAGGAAACCCCCCGAGCATTCTTACCAGCCAACGACCCCCGGTTGACCATTCTAGCCGACAAATTCAAGACCTACACGGCGCAGGAGCTCGAGCAGATGCCCATCATATACGCCACCAAGAAGGAGTACGACTTGACGCCAGAAATTGTGGAGGAGATTTTCAGCTTGAGGCAGGAGGATCCCAACAAATGGACCATCTCCAAGTTGGCGGCCAAGTTCAACGTTGACGCCAAGAAAGTGAATGTTGTCACCGGTTTCAGCAAAGAAAAGCAGCTGGCCATTCTACTGAAACTAGCAAAGCAGAGAGAGTCGTGGGTGCCAAAGAAGCAGGTTGCCCGAGAGGACAGAAAGAAGAGAAAGCAGATGTGGTTACGAAATGAGTTCTAGCCTTGTATATATTGACGTGAACATTGCATCTATAATATCGTGTAACAGTGTAGAGCCGAGTTGGGGACTTATAAAGACTTTTCCTCGGCCTCGAGCTCCTTCGCAGCCAGCCGTTCAAGTTCCTCAAAGTTCTCTTGCACTGTGAGCTTGAACATAATCACATACTGAAGCAAACTGTGCACCGTTTCGTGCAACTGCTCACGCTTCTCCTTCAAATTATACTTCAGCTCCTGGTGCTGGATCTTAAGGTTCTTGTTCCGGGTTTCCGCCTCAATGACTCCCTTATTAGCACTGATCTGCATACCTTGGAGATCTCGATCAAGCTTTTCTATTTGCGCAGAGTAGCTGGTGCCTTCACTGACCATGGTCTCGTAGATCTCGTCCTGCGTAGCTTTGTTCTTGGTGATTTCTGCCTCGAGACTCTCGATTTCCTCTTGTTGCTCAAAGATCTTTTCCGAGAGTTGATCCACCTGCTCAATTATCTTAATGGACTCCTCTTGGATATCAAGCACTTCCTGGTTAAGCTCTGACCGACGCAGCAAGAGCTTGATTTTCTCTTCCCTTAGTTTGCGGTTAAGAACATGGTCTGCGTCAATCCCCAGCACATTTTCTTCAAGCAACGCTGGGTTCAAGATGAGCTGGTAGTCATTGCTATTCTCTGTGGGAAACCGCAGCGTCATGGAGTTGTACTGGTTGACAAAACTCTCCAAGCTCTGGAGGCTCTGGTGGAGCTCCGTATCTTTTTTGAGCAAACTCTCCTTCAAATCTTCGATTCGGTTGGCAACCATATCGATGGCCTTGGAGAGCTTGTCGCGTTCAACGTTCAGCTTGTCAATATCCTGAATGCTGAAGCCATTTTCCAAAATGATGCTTTCGTATCGCTTCTTAAGCTCTTGATGTTCCTGTAATTGGCTCTGGGCGTTGTTGATCTCGACCTGCATTTTCTCCAAGATTTCTGCCCATTGCACTTGTCTTTCCTTCATTTTTTGCATATACTCCGAAAACTGGCGGAGATCATTTTCAAGCGCCTTGGACTTTGCCTCTGCCTCCTCAAGCTCCGAGTTTTTTTGGCTGAGACGCTCGTATTCCGCGGTGAGCTGTTGCTTTTCAAGACTTCGCAGCTGGATCTGGACGTTGAGCTTCTCCAATTCCGTACGGTAGTCGGCCTGCATATGCTGATAGTATTCATCGTAGTTTTCCTCCTGCTCTATGAATGCCTTGTAGGACGAAAAAATATATTTGATGAAGATGTTGTCGAAGATGTCGTCAGGAGCAACGAGTGAGTCGTTGTCCAAGTTTTGGAGGGTGATATTGAGGTTGACAAGCCAATAGAGCATTCCCAAAAACGCTGGCCAATTCTGGCCGCCCACCGCGCTCACAGAAGATCGATTAATGCCGTCGAGATATGGGTAGTTCAAGATTTTTAGTAGCACGAACACCTCGGACTCGATGGACCTCGAGAACCGGTAGTTGGGGTCGATCTTGTTGTATAGAAATTGAAACAAGACCATGAAGTCCTTCTGCGTGGGCTGCTTGAGCGTCTTCATGGTCACGGAGTGGTTTGTGTCGAGGTCGAACTTGTTGGCAACGCAGAAGTCGTAGATTTCTCTCAGAATAAGGTTCTGGTAGTTTTTATCCCGGAGAGGCCTCGGGTCGGTTTTTCTCTGGGGCTGCTGCGGGTAGCTGTTTTGGCTGGCCATGTAGCCATTCTGGCTGCTCATGTAGCCCTGCAGAGAATAAGGAGTTGAGTTGATGTTATGGGAGGCGGAATATGAAAAGTTGGAGCCTGGCTGGGAGTTTGACGATAGCGCCTGGCCACTGCCATATATGCTGAGACGTTTGTTCTGAGCGGGAGTCAGTAGCAAAGTGGAGCGTCTTTTGGAGTGTTCAAAGGAGCTAGACGCCTGGAACGCTTGTGAGCTTCGATTTGCCCCAGCAAGCGAAAGCCGCTGGGCTTTTTTTAATAGTTGAGCCGCCAACGGCGTATGACTCTGGCTATCAGTCATGGTATTGGTATGATGAGGTGAGAACTGGGATAGTCAGGACTAGTGGAGCAAACTAAAGGTGATTGCTTGTGAATGTATGATCTGAGTGATGAGTGATGATTGGTGGATGATTGAAGATTGGTTGATGATTGATGATTGATGATGATTGATGATTGATGATTGATGATGATTGATGATTGAAGACTGGTTGATGATTAGTTGATGATTGACTAACTGACTAACTAAACTGAAACTGAAATTAAAAACTGAATGTCTCAAAATACCTCGGTAATAAACTAAAAGTGAGACGATGTATTGGCAACTGAGCTGTCTGATCTATGATGGTGTTGATGTTTTGTTTGTCTGTTTATACAGCGTGCGCGCCTGGAGACCGCGGCAAGCCGATGTAGCTTCGCGGTATCGCATCTCTGCAGTCAATGCACGCTATCAATACTTGAGCCTATTCAAGTCATAATAAAGTCCAGAATAAATCAAAATAATGAAAATAGGATAAGATGAATTAATGAATAAGACGAATTAATGAATAAGACGAGAATAAATGAATTCATAGGATAAAAGATTAAACTCAATACATCAGAAGATCAGTCCTAATGTTTACTCACTATGCTGATGCTCATTGGACCTAGCTTTGACTAGTCAAATGACTTCCATACACTTACTGAATATATCAAATCATTATTTTAATAAACGTGCTAATATATTTTTAATATTGATAGTAGGAATTTAACTATTAATATTTGAGTAGTCACTATACTACCAACTACAGTACTGCAGTATTGTACTAGACTACACTATAGTACTAGACTACACTACTACACTACACTACTACACTGCACTATACTACTACACTACACACTACTACACTATACTATTTCACTACACACTACTACACTATACAACAAATACTACTACACTACACTATACTACTACACTACACTATACTACTACACTACACTATACTACTACACTACACTATACTACTACACTATACTACTACACTACACTACACTACTACACTAAACTACTCAATACATCAGTATATTAATTCCCAAAGCTAGTTCTTATCTTAACCTGTTATCAAATCTTACATTATTCCTTGCACTGTCTGAATCCAAGATATCCAAATCCTCTCTACCGTCGCCTAAAGAAGTGTGACCATTTCATTCCAAGAATCGACCAACTACTACACTATTTTAGAAATTCTCTATTTGAACTATTCTTGAAATCAATATATTCTGGAGTATTGAATTCCTGAGTAGTCCATTCTTTACATTCTTGGGTAATACATTCTCAGTGTTTATACTCAGTCATACTTCGCACTTTGCATTATTCGCATCCTCACATTCAGTTATACTTCGCATTCACATTGTACTTAAAAATACTTGGCACAGTTAATTTTTGGTACATTTATTATACTAGTACTAAATATACTAGTACTAATTATACTTCATTATACTAGTACTTATTATACTAGTACTAATTACACTAGTACTTATTATACTAGTACTAATTACACTAGTACTAATTACACTAGTACTAATTACACTAGTACTTATTACACTAGTACTTATTACACTAGTACTTATTATACTAGTACTACACTAGTTCTAATTATACTAGCACTAAACTAGTTCTAATTATACTTCAATACTAATTATACTTCAGTTACACTCCTTTATACTCAGTTTATTACTTAAACTCACTTCTTCTTTAGACTTTTATAGTATTTTTTATTAAAGTTTCCTCCTTATACTCAATCTTGCTGATTGCAAATGTGCTTCTTCACTCCTTCACTCACCCTCCTACTCGTATTCTGATCTGCACCGTAGATGTATCGCGCATAGCAATGCAAGATTCAATGCAATACGGCTGAATTAGAAAAGCCTGAAACACCGTGGCCTACATCATATCCTTCTCCCATCTAGACTGCATAGATACCTCCCGCTGCTTTATTTTCCTAAGCTTCTTGCTTCAATCATAGTCTCTATCCCGTGCTAATTGACTTTTCCTGCACATAACATACTGAGTCTGCTATTCCAGAGTACACTATAACACCACCTCTTTTAGTCCGGTCCGCTCGTGGCTCCTCGTGCTTATCAAAGACATCATTAAAAAACTCGTGTGGATTTTTCAGCAAAAAATAGCCCCAGTCCGGTGTTTTGAAGCCCTTCTTCTTCATCCCTCGGTCACGTGCGCATGTCAGTAACCAGCATCTTTTTCTGAACAATGTCTCACTCACCATCTCTTAGACACAACCCCTGTGCTACACCATCCACTGTGCCACATCGCCGTGCGCCAGCATATTCATACTCCGAGCCTCCTCCTCCCGTGTTTTCCTCCCCTGCGAATCATCGTCGTTTGCCCGCCTTAATAACCCGCTGCTAGCGCCTCGCAATTCACTTCTCCTCAAGACCTTCCTAATTTAACCTTTGTTGACTTTACGACCCATTAGTCTTTTGCCCAAATTTGCATTTCTTGCTGCCAGAGAATCTCTTGAATTACCTTAACCTTTTGTCTTTGAATTTCTGGAGTATCCCGAATCTTGAATTATCTGACTATTGAGCAATCTTTGTTCAAGGTTTAGACCATCCTAATTTAACCTTCTCCCGAGCTCCTTCGGAACCTACCTCCAATTTCAACATGACCTCTGACAAAAACAAGACGCCTGCGTCGTCGCCGAAAGTTGCCAAGGCCGTCAAGTTGGATGTGCCGTCCACGCCGCCGACATCAAGGGGCAGAAAGCGCTTGCTGAACTACCTTTCTACGCCAGACCAGCAACAGGACTCGCTACCCCTCAGTCCTGGAATTAAGCGCAGCAGTTCCGGTCTGTTCCGGTCACCGGAACGGAGGACAAACACTTCGGAAATCGTGTCTCCCTACTCGGCCTACAATCTCTTGAAAACTCCGCGTGATGCCGATGAAGACCTGGATGAAAAATGTACACCTCGGCGCTCCAAGCTTTTGAAGACGCCGCAGTACTTCAGCGTGGGTAAACGGCTTTTTGCTGAAGAGACCAGCCCCAGCAGAAAAGATTTGGGCGAAATCAGCTCTCAGCTCAAGAACAAGCTTAGTCTGGCCTTTGATACGCTTCAGCAAAAGGGCAGGTCCGACATGTCGCCCGTCAAGATGGAGCATGCGGAGCTGGCAGGCTCTAAGGACTCTCCTACGAAGAATCACACACTACAGAGCAATACGTCCAATCTCAATTTGATTACTTTGGAACACCTGCCAAACCTCAATTCGACACCAGCATTTGGTGGCTTTGTCAAAGCCGAACTGCAGACGTCACCACTTCTAAATTCAGACTACCCATCATTCAACATTCCGTCGCCGGACGAAGAGTCAAGCGCCCAAAACGCGCTACTAGCGGCGTTCGTTCGGGCCAAGGAGAGAAGAATGAGCCATTCCGGAGAACGTAGAAAGTCTTCTGTGGGACAAACTCTCAGCGAAGGTTTTCTTCCTCTGCCACCAGCGCGTCGATCGCATAATACTGGAAATCCTCCCAAGCTTGCACCGCTACAAACTACGCCAGGCAAAGAGAGAAGCGGGAAGTCCGAGCAAGATGCCGTTTTATCGCTCATGTCGCTTTCGGCTGCGCCGAAGAATAGTAGCGAATCTCCACAAGGCTTGGTCCACCAGACCAACTCGACGTCTCTGCTGAGGTCGTCGTCTATTGGAATGCCCATCATGCCGCCGATTTCGGGTCTTGTAAATAGAGATGAGGATGCCACGGATATTGAGGATGCCACTGCTTCAGAGGAGGAAGTGAGCGATGACTAGATTCATTGGAATACCAGTTCATCAGGTATGACTGGGACAGAAATCAACGAAACAACGGAAACGGATCAACGGACATTACAGAACAGTCAATAAAAAATAAGAATGACAGAACGGTCAATAGAAAAGACAGAACAGTCAATAAAATAAGAATGACAGAACAGTCAATAAAAATAAGAATGACAGAATAGTCAATAAAAAATGACAGAACAGTCAATAGTGTGAATAAGAATGACAGAACAATAGTCAGTGGGTAATAATGAGTCAATAGACGGTAATGAGTTACTAAAAGGTAATGAGTCAATAGACAGTAATGAGTTAATAGATAGTAATGAGTCAGTAGACAGTAATGAGTCAGTAGACAGTAATGAGTTAATAGACAGTAATGAGTTAGCAGACAGTAATGAGTTAGCAGACAGTAATGAGTCAGTAGACAGTAATGAGTTAATAGACAGTAATGAGTTAATAGACAGTAATGAGTTAATAGACAGTAATGAGTTAATAGACAGTAATGAGTTAATAGACAGTAATGAATTAGTCAATATACTGTAGATGGTGTGAGCTGGTCAGTAGACAGTAGAGGTATTGCGTAGTCATCAATAATAATCCAATAAATCATATCTAGGGCCATCCTGCATACACCGCAACCAATGGCAGGCGGAATATTTAACACCCAATCCCGCCCAAACTCTGGCGTCTTGCGTGCTTCTCTTAAAAGTCACGTGTGTCTTAGTCAGCATGGGCAGCTTAGTCAAGTGCGGTGGTGCACACAGCGCCGCGGAGATGGAAAAAGAAAGAATCTCGCGAGATAAAAAGGTAAATCATTCCTATTACAGTTAACTTTGGATATCTTTTCACGCACAGCAACAACATTTTGTGGAGTCTTATTCGTCACTTTTGTCAAGTTTCATTTAAACACTGAGGTTTTTTGTTTTCAATCCCTTTCAATTCAAATCAGGTGCTAATCCAAAGGTGCTAATCAAGTCACGTCCTTCTACACATTTACCCATCTACACATCTACACATCTACCCATTTATCCATCTACACATCTACACATCTACATCTACACATCTACATCTACCCATCTACATCTATCAAGCTTCATATCAGTCCTAATCCAAATCCTCATCCAAGTCACGTCTTGAAACTATCCATCTATCCATCTGCATTCATCTTCGTTCACAGCTCTAGCTCTTACAAAGATCCAGTACAGTGAAATCTACCCTAATCAATACTACAAGTTCCTAGAGTCATAATTCCAATACATCATGTCCGTTCTTATATTGCTCCATCCCACAGTGGTGACAGATGAGGCGCTTGTGGAGGCGTCCAAGCGCCAGGTCCAGGAAAAACACCCCCAGGCCCACATCAGCCAGCACATAATCGACCGAGTCGCCAACAACAACGTGCAGCTTCTAGATGCGGCTTACGACCAGATTGCATATGTTAACCCCAACGAAAACCACAGGAGTCTACCTGTTCCGGTGCTCAACGCCCTTTTCACTGCCTTGAAACCCAATGGTGAACTCACGGGCGACTTGCCCACAGACCAGGATATGGATGCGCTAATGAGTGGTTTTATAGTGAAGGAGGCCAAGGTTTGGCACAAGCCTGCACCTGTGGCCACTGTTCTTCTCAAGAGGACCAAGAACACTAGAAAAGAGGAGAGTGAGAAGACTAAAGAATGCAAGGAGTCCAAAGAGAGTGAAGAGACTAAAGAATCCAAGGAGTCCAAAGAGATTGACAAGTTTAATGAATCCAAGGAGTCCAAAGAAAGTGAATCTGAGACCATAAAGGTGCCCAAGTTAAAGAAGTTTGCAAGAGCAAAAGATCTCAAGAATGACCCGAAGTTAGAGAGGAGTGCAGGGTCACCATCAGGAATGACCGATACCTCAGCCCAGAACTCCGATGCAGACGATGAGCTCTCCATGAAGAGAAAGTTGGAGGACATGAAGTTGGCATATGTCAGTGATGCCAGCGGAGATAGTGACGATGACAATGAGCTCATCAGCGAAAGCGAGCTTCTCAAGGATGCTCAGTTGTTGGATACCCGCAACATCGTGGTGCCCAAGAAGTGTGAGTTGCCCAGTGGCAAAAAGAGAAGGAAGGCATGCAAGGATTGTACTTGCGGGTTGAAGGAGCTCGAGGCTCAGGAAGAGAACCAGGCGCGGGACTTGCAGAGCACACTTTTGGGCGCCATGGCGCAGCTGGCCACACTAGAGGCCATGAAGATCGAGGAGCGTTTGAAGAATTCGGCAATCAAGTTTTCCGAAGAAGACATGGCGGAAATCGATTTCACTGTGGAAGGAAAGACTGGTGGCTGTGGGTCGTGTGCCTTAGGAGATGCCTTTAGGTGCGACGGGTGCCCATACTTGGGGCTTCCTCCATTCAAGCCAGGTCAGGCCATCACGCTCGATGGAATGGAAGAAGATATTTGAGCGATGGCTTAGACGATAGTAAAGGGGGCGTCGTCCTACATTTAGTAGCCTTGCATTTCAATGCGTACGTTTACGGTTAGAAATCGATCAGACGAGTGGCGGCAACAAGCGTCTACACAATGTAGATTCTCGAGGTGAGATGGGGCTGTGTCGTAGTGCGTAAACACAGTGGCTTCGGAGATTAAGCAGTTTGTTTACCCTTGTGGCATGGGAGAAGGAGGCGCACGTGACGAGGCTTATTGCCGACATGGGATGAATTTTTTTTTCACATCCGGGCCGGGTAACTAACGTTGACTCAGATGCAGTTATGATGGGGTGCTTAAGGTACATGTGCACGGCTGAAACATTCAGTGAGCAAATTCTTTTTGGCAGAAGCCGTTCACAAAGTGTGTAACATTGCACTTTAAAAGCCACTCGTAAATAAATGTCACCATCTCCGACATTGACCAAAACAATGGCCATGTTGTGTACGGAAAAGGTTTGGCCACTACAGGGGATTGTTTGACGACTCAGCCTTTTCGGATGTCGTTTATACCTTCTCAAAAAGCACAGGCAGCGCGCGTCGTAAATGCTTCTTTTACATGCAGAGGGTGTAAACTTGGCTGAGCACAAAAGCGTTCCTAAAGATGGTCTTGGCATGTAAGAAAATGGCCGTTTTGCACCTGTTGACTGCACATGTCTGAAGGCAAAAACGGGAGGCCGTCGTAGCAACAATTTTGCATTTACAGCTCCTTAATGCAAACGTATATTTTGCAGTTGCACTGCGCGATGAGACTAAAAATAAACAGGAGACTTTTTGAGCCCAGCCTAGTCTAAAATTACTCAGACTTCCAACGCGCTCTGAACCCTGACAACTATAGGTTAAGCCCGGCGTTAGCCACACCCAACTATTTTTTTACATGATTACTCCCCCCCATCTGCCAAATAATATGTGAAAATATTATGTCGAGGCAGCCACATACGTATTCATAATGCTACACAGCAGTCAGGAGCGGTAGCCGGCTACCTAGTCTTTAAGAACCTTGGTAATAAATGCTATGATTCCGCCGCTTGAGCGGATTTGCTGAGTAGCCAGTTTTCTCCGACTTTTCGTTTCTCTGGTAGTCCGGTTGATAGTCTGATTTTCGGTCGGCCCAATTGAGCCTGTAGCCCAGATAAGCCTGTAGCCCAATTGAGCCAGGAGGTTGATGAAGCCTGGAAGAGGATGAGGCCTGGGAGCCAATCAGCCCCGGCTGTTGATGAGGCCCAGGACTTGATGAAGCCTGACCGTTGGCGAAGCCTGGATATGAGTCCACCACACTGTGAGATCCGGCAGTTTCGAGTCCTGGCACCCTATGCCCTCAGGAAACCTTCCTCAAAGCAGTCTTATTGAACGAAACCAAGTACTGCTGCATCAGTGTAGGCAACGGATAGCTGTCGCTGGACGCGGCCGCACCATTCATATTCGTTCCAGCAGGCTGGCCTCTCACATCATTCCCCTGCAGAGACTCATACTCTAAGGTGTTGCCGGCACGGGCAAAAATAGAGCTGCGCCGGCTCACCAGAGCAGGATGCATTGAGACAGCAGATCCAGCCTGCAACCCCGAGGCGTTTGGTGCATGAGAACCCAGCATGTAGTTATTATCCATGTAGCCGTACTGGTTCAAAGGCGGATACATGGTCTGGGCAAAGCTCATATACTGGAAGGTGTCTAGAGGCGCGTGCGAGTTCCCGCTCCGGGAACTGAGACGACTTTGAGTTGCTTGCTGGAGAGAAGGCTGGGCCTGGAGCCCGGCTAGGTATGGCTGCGACATGCCGTTTTGCAAGTCGCTTTGGGGCTGCAGCTTCACGGCGTTTTCCGGCTGTGGAGGCTGGTATTGGTAATGATACAGCGAAAGCTGAGACACGGAAGCTTTGGCAGTGAGAGCAGCCTGGTGGGCCAGAGCCACGGGCTTCTCAGGTGTCAAGCGTTTCACCTGACGGGTGGCTCCACGGTTGTCCTTCTTGCCGTAGCACACCTGGCAGTGCTTGAACTTGCCCTTTCTTCGGGGCGTGTAGCGGTAATTGGGGTACTTTTTCGCATGTTCTTGGCGTTCCTCCTCAGCCAAGCTGTTCCAGTGGTCTCTTTCCTTGACAGAAAGAGCTCTCCAGCGCCGGCCCAACTCCTGCGATACCTGAGGGTTTGTTTTGCTCTCACTCGACTCGTCAAACACCGAGCGGTGGTACCTCTGGCGAAAGAGGATGAAGGCGTTGCGGGGCCTTGGGATGCGGTTGTGGTTCTGCTTGCAGATGCACTTGGGTTCCTTCTTTTCGTAGGTGTAGTCATTGTTTTCCACACCGGCGTTGTTGGATTGCGACATGTAGGACTCTTCAGAAAGGCCCATGTTAGGGGCGGAGAAGGAGGACGAAAAGAAGTGGGGTTGGTCGTAGCCTTGGCCCATGGAAGAGGCGTACTCACTGGAATACTGGTTGGTCAACTCCATAAAGGTCTTGGGCTGGGGGTATGGATTGAAGCCGTAGGCTGTGGACTGCTTGGGATGGGAATTATCCGGGGCAGGGTCTCGAGACTCATAAATCATTCGCAAAAAGTAATAAGTGTTGCAGTCAAGTCTGTTTAAGATAAAAGCTTTTAGGTTGTGGTTCGGAGCTCAGATAGTAGGCCACGAAGAAAGAATAATGGAAGCGGAGCGTAAGACTAATTGTATGAAGATCACTTCGGCCCGAGTATAAAGACAACCAAAGCGTATTCAAACAAAAAGAACAATCGCAGATTCAAAGGAACCATGGGGCATTATATGTGAATTTACAGCCGCTCCGGGACTCAATTTCGAAAGAAGAATGAAGCCAGTGGCCAGAGTATTTTCTACTTTCACGGCTTGAATACACGACGTGCGCGCGCATGACGCGCCTTCGCATGCGAGTCTAAGCTCATTGTTGCCTTTATGCACCTTCTCACATCAAAGCTAGACTTGATGTGGCACGGCATTTTGCAGCGGGCCTGGACTGGAGCGGCACTGCCTTAGAAGCTACTTTTGTATCGTGGGCTGCACCCAGGCATGGGGCTGCGCCCAAACTGCCCAGGGGGAAGTCGATCCTTCCACCCTAGGCTTGCAAATCACCTACCTGTATCATGTGTCCTAGCAACTGGATGAAAAGATATGTAGTTGAAGTTGCCCACATGGCGTGGTGGTTGTTTGCGCATTATTATGGACCCCAACACCACCTTCTTCTGACTAGGAAATGGCACAACCAGCAGATGAGATCAAAGGTCGGTTTAGTTCTTCTCGAATACCAATGGGGCATGCAAACAGTATACAGGCGCCAGCCCAGAATGGTGGAGCAAGTGCTTAGTTAGCATTACTGACGAAGGGCTCAGAGTGCATGCGCGCAAACGTCTTTGGTGCGTGAGGAGGGGTTTGGGGCAGCACGGCGTTGCGAGGTGCATGCGCTGCTGGGCCCCGCGTATCCAAGCCAGGAGTAAAGTGATCCCGATCCTCCGATATTTTCTGGGCCTTCAGCTTTGCACCCGTCTGCAGAAAAGAGAGCCTGGTGCGCCGAGTAAGGTTTTAGGTTCATTTCCCGATTTGTCTCCAACGCGGCTGTGATGATTTAACTTCCATTCTGCTTATTGTTGGGAATAACGCTGAGACAAAAGCTACAACAATTGTTGAATTTTGCGAGATTAGGTGAGCTGCTTGGATCTTCGACGCGGTGCTCCTTTGTCCAGGTGCTGTCAAAGCGACTGCCTAATTAGGAGCCTTTGGCCATGCAACGTTCCACTAGGTCTAACGTTAGGTGCTATTCACGGTGCGCCTTTCCATTAACGTTTGACCGGCAGTAACGCACACCTTGTGTCCGTAAACGCTCCGTCGCGAACTCCCGAAGGTTCTGAACCCAGGTTTTTTTTTACCATGCTACTACACCAACTTGACTTTTCGTGAAGCTATTTCATCCGACTCTACTATTTTATGGGCCAGCTGCCACCCAGAGCTGAAAAGGGGGTGCTAGGAGGCCAGCCCGCTTGAAAAGCCATTGTCATCAAAGGCATTTGGACCTATTGAAATCGTCCAATATGGCCATTGTCTGCCGCTTTCAGCTTACATCGTATTGGTGCAGATACAAGGATGGGGCTGGCGACATTTCTGGAATGGCTCAACACGTCTCTGTGTGTACACCCAAAGTAGATGTGCTGTGGGCCTAGCCTATTGTGCTGTCAGCACGGGCCACGGAGTTTAGACACCTTGATCGAGGGGGGGAGGGGAAATTTTGAAGCAGATTATGACAGCTTGAATCCGAATTGGTCACCCGATGATTGTCTCAACTCTCCAAGCGCTCCTGCAAGTAGCCTCGCTATCTGCTCGGGTAAGCATGCTGCATGAGTTTGGCAAATTGGAAATATGCTCATAGGTCGTTTTCCAATATGGCCTCATAATATCTTGCATAGGAGAATAATAAGTGCTTAGCTGCTTGAGCCTTCATTCCAGTCCATACGCTGGGAGGCGTAACTCAGCCTGAGTGGATATGCGTTGACGATCGCTGCGACCGAAAAAAGATTCTCGATATTTTGCTCACATCTTCTTCGCAGATACGCGTTCAACAGAGGCTGTGCGTCAAGCTCATGTCGCGTAGATCCGTAAGTATCGTGTAGATCCGCGAGAGTCGTGTGAAGCCTCAAGTGTCGCGTAGATCCGCAAGTATCGTGTAGCTGGAGTGTCTGTGGAGACCAGAGATGGCCAGATGCATGAGCCGTGCTGCACTTGGACGAAAAGAGCGGGGACCTGCATACGGCCATGGGGCTGGTTGGAGTGGAAAACGCTAAAGAACCTGGGCTGCATAGAGAGAAAGAGGCTTTTGCATGCCTTCAAAGGGAATGCAATCCAACGGAAAGGTTATGGAAACGGGTCGGATACCGCTTCCATCAAAGGGAAAAACCGCCACTAGCACAGGAGGGCTTTTCTGGCGGCATTAGTCCTGCTTGTTGTTGTCCCAGATATTGGTCAGAAGGATCTGCAAAAATGGTCACGCCAGGATCTTCATGCAGGCGGGCTTATCATTCATGCACAATTGTCCTAGCGAGTGCCGCAAGATCCTGCAATTTCCAACATTTACGCGCGCCATGCAGTGACTGTTTTTGATCAGATGTCCACATGCCAAGGCAATGGTATGACAGAAATAGAACAAAATCGGGTACCTAAAAATATTGCAACCACAGAATAATACGACATCAATGCCATTACCAAATGGCCCAACATTTTTTGTTGGGGCTCCGTCCTAAGTGTCATTTACTCTTAGTGACTACTACTGCGCCTGACTGCGGCTCCATTGCGAATTATAGCTTTTAGCTTTTCTCCCAACTCTGGGAAAGATTGTTAAGAAAATCCCTTAAAGTGCCATGAGAAAGATAAATTTAAGAATGACAATAAGACCCCAGCCAAATGTCACATTAGAGCAACTCAAGAATGTCGTATAAAACATGCATGAAAGGATCTCATAATAAGGAATTGTATTCAACCATCATGAAAAGAATTTTCGGATGCACGGGTGTGTGGATTGTGTTTTTTTTTTTCGGGTGTAAATTAGCCCGTTTGAGAAGGCCTCTCCCCAGGCCACGAGTTATTGTTTCCACCTTTTTGGACCATGAGAATTAGAACAATCCCTACCCCCGCACAATCTGTCTGCCACTCCATTGGACGTCACTCCTCCAGTTTCTAACTAACCATTTGTGCTTATGCGAGTCTTATTACTAGGATGCACGGGTGTTTGTCCGGCTCGTGCAGCTACCAAAAGGTACTGAGAAGTTGAGAAGTAGAAGAGAGGAAGGAGAAGAGAGGTAGGAGAAGAGAAGTAGAAGTTGAGAGAAGTTGAGAGAAGTTGAGAGAAATTGAGAGAAGTTGAGAGAAATTGAGAGAAATTGAGAAGTAAAAGTCACAGAAATTGAGAAGTAGAGAGATTCCATGGAGATTCTGATACTTCCCAGAAATGTGTATGGTGCAGTCACGTGCGCGCCTTCTACCTAACACACCCAATGCTAGCCACTTCCACACTCACCGATGCAAGTTCAAGACTCCACCACCACCAGTGAGGCGTTTCCCTTCCCCATAAATATCACCAGGGAGGACTTCTCCGACATACAGCACTTTGATGCCGATGCATTCCTCTCGAAACACCACCGCTACACTTCATTGGACCTACTTCTCTCTGATCTCACCAACCTCTCCAAATCGCTAAATCAAGATCTTCTAGCCTTGGTAAACGATGAATATACTAACTTTATACAGTTGGGCCAATCCATCAGTGATTGTTTGGGGCTCATCAACTTGATTGCCTTGGACATTGGAAAATTCAACTCTGTGTTGGCCACATCTCTTAGCAATCTACAAGAATCGTCACAATTGGCGGAGGCAGTGATACAGCATAAAAAGCGGCTCAACCTCCTCAAAAACAAGGCCAAATTAATCATTTTGTTGAGTGACCAGGCTTCCAGTTTTGAGACACTTCTAGGCCTCGATGCTACAGACTCAGACCCCGCCCACCTTTCGGAAAAGCTCCGATCTTTGGCCACGTTATACTTGTCCATTACAAAAATACACTCTGTGATTGTTGAAGTATCAGACCAACCCAGTGACATAGCATCTGAATCCGGCCATGACTCAGAGGCTATTTCCAAACTGTCAGTTTCCTCAACATGTCCTTTATTCGAGAAGGTGCTCGAGCCCAAGATATTCTCCCTCAAGCATGAGTTTAAGCTGTACTTGGACGAGCTCCTTGTGTTGGCGAAGAAGTCTCCTGATACCTACAACTCTCTTATTCTTGATGTCCTTCACGTGTACCGCGTCACGGGTCACACATCAGACGCCATCAAGTGCCTTGGCCGGGGTAAGTAAGCTTGGTCAATGGAGGAAAGAATCTTGAGTGAATGAAAATGATCACAAGAGTTTTATGAGTGATCAGATTTTCTGAGTCATAAGAGTTTTATGATAAGAGTTTTATGATAAGAGTTTTATGAGAAGAGTTTTAGGAGAAGAGTTTTATGAGAAGAGTTTTAGGAGAAGAGTTTTAGGAGAAGAGTTTTAGGAGAAGAGTTTTAGGAGAAGAGTTTTATGAAGAGAGTTTTATGAAGAGAGTTTCATAATAAGAGTTTTATGATAAGAGTTTTATGATAAGAGTTTCATGATAAGAGTTTTATGATAAGAGTTTTATGATAAGAGTTTTATGATAAGAGTTTCATGAAAAGAGTTCCATAAGAAGAGTTTCTTATAACAGTTTCATGAAAAGAGTTCATGAAAAAAGTTCATGAAAAGAGTTCATGATAACAGTTTCATGATAAGAGTTCATGATAACAGTTTCATTATAAGAGTTTTATGATAAGAGTTTCATGAAAAAAGTTTCATAAAAAGAGTTCCATAAGAAGAATTCCTTATAACAGTTTCATATGAAGAGTTCCATAAGTCCCAATTGCGTCTTAAATGGAACATCCGGTCACTTGATGTGACACTGGCCGAGCAGGCCTTGGAGGGTTCCAGAATTACGCGCACACGCGTATTCTCAGGCACCAACCAAACAGCAGCAAAAGCCTCTTAGGCCGCACTCACCTGGTGGTGGGCCGCGCACGACTAAGCGAAGCGGAAAAAGTCACCACTATCTCAATCACCATAACCCTCAGCTTCACACTCCACAGTCAAGATGGGCATTGGCAAATTTCTCTTGGGAAAACAAAACTGGGAAAATGTCGACAAAAACGAATTACCCAAGGACATCCCTGAAGTCGAGGAGGTTGGTGCCACGTCCGCCCCTCTCTTAAGTGCATCATACTTCATTGGATCCATCTGCAAACCTTATAACGACGACTTCATGTTGTGCAAAGATGAACACAACGGAGGAACCATTGAGTGCTTGAAGGAGGGCCGCAGAGTCACCCGATGTGCCATCTCAGTGTTGAAAGATATCAACAAGTACTGCTTCGACGAGTTCAAGTTGCACTATGAGTGTCTTGAGCAAGAGAACCAAAGATTGGGAAGTTGCAGGGCCACGGAGAAGATTTTCAACAAATGTGTTTTTGACAATATGAAAGTGGAGAAGAAGATTCCTGGCGTGGAAGACCAGATCCACTTGGCTTCCAGCCGCATTTACTCCGGTACTGGGTACGACAAGACTGCGGCCAAGCAGTTTCTTGAAAAGAGCGTTGCCGAACAAAATTAACCGCTTCTTTTCGCCCAGAGACTTAGACTCCCAAGCATTATTTCATTGTTCACGCTTCTGCATCCTTGCCCTAGTGGTACATTACTCACATAGTATAAGATAACTGTATTTGTATTTTGGTATTGTATTTTGGTATTGTATTTTGGTATGTTTTGGTATGTTTTGGTATGTTTTGGTATGTATTTTAGTATGTATTTTAGTATGTATTTTGGTATGTATTTTGGTATGTATTTTGGTATGTGTTTTAGTATGTATTTTGGTATTGGTATTAGTATGTATTTTGGTACAGTCTTTTTCAAAATTATTCATACCAGTGCGACAAAATAATTCATACCATTATTTCAAACATATCCAAACCAAATACAAAATTTAATTTACAGTACAACATGGAAACTACTTTAGTTTTGTCCGTTTCGACCGTTGATTGAAGACTCCCAAATAACCAAATATAAACTCGTCCAGATATAAAATATCAGATTACTGAATTCTATAAAAGTTGATGTGAAACATTATGCCATTTGGTTTGAATATTTTTGTCGCACGGGTATGAATAATTTTGAAAAAGACTATATGTGTTAGATTCTTTAATAACGTCAAGTACTTGATTGTTCATTGTATTCGTTGATGATTCCTGGAGAAGGGGAATCAGGGGTACTTATATAGACTTTCAGGATATGGAGGTATGGCTCCACATCCTGGTATGAAACTGGTCACCCATGCTTCATGCAGGCAGTCAAAGGGAATGAACAACAAATGCCGTGATAATGAGTTAGAGACTGGCGGTAGTAGGGAGACAACTCCGGTTTCCCATGCTTGGGAATGTGAGTCCGGCTCTAGTTGCCTCAGGTCCTGCCTAGATCAACTGGCGTAGATAAACTTGTCTTGTATGAGTAGTGTGCTACTCATACGGGATCTTAGTATGTATTTTAGTATGTATTTTGGTATGTATTTTGGTATGTATTTTAGTATGTATTTTGGTATGTATTTTAGTATGTATTTTAGTATGTATTTTAGTATGTATTTTAGTATGTATTTTGGTATGTATTTTAGTATGTATTTTAGTATGTATTTTGGTATGTATTTTGGTATGTATTCTGGTATGTATTTTGGTATTTTTATTCAGTATTTGTACTTCAGTGTTTCAGTTTTCATTGTCAGTATTTCCATAATATCATGCTTTGTAGTCCTTTATTCTGCTCTGGAAAATACAGTTTCTATCTTCTAACCTGCTTGCTCAAGTGCGTGCACCAACCGACTCATCAAGTGTTTGATCCACACCGCGCAAAAAATAAATCTACGTGCTACAACGTTACCAATTGGCTCAGACCTCTTCTTTGTTCATTATGTTTGCAGCGTCTAATTCTTCAACAGGTTCCAGCATGTTTGGTAATACTCAGGCCGCTAAGCCTGCAGGGTTTCTGTTTGGCTCCACACCCGCTTCCAACACCACTGCAAACGGAGCTTCAGGGTCAGCCTTCCCGTTCGCCAACAATTCGGCAGCCAAGCCTGCTTCAGCTGGATTTGGCAGTACTGCCTCAGGATTTGGCAACACAACTTCAGGATTTGGCAACAATAACAATACCTCTGGGTTCGGTAACACCACCTCCGGGTTCGGCAACACGGCTGCTGGAAATACATCTTCTGGAAATACTGCATCTTCGGGACTTTTCGGTGCTAATACGACAAATGCCACCAACAACTCGTCACTTTTCGGCAACAACACCAATCAAAACACATCCACCAACGGATCTCTATTTGGCAAATCTAATGCCACCACCTCATTTGGCAACACCTCCACAAGCGGAGGTCTTTTTGGACAAAGCAACAACACGGCGCAGCCTGCGTCTGGTGGCTCTTTTGGCGCCACTAACGCCAACTCTGCACAAGCAGCACCCGGAGGACTTTTTGGGTCGGCCAACTCCAACACTCAGCCATCTACGGGTGGCCTCTTCGGGTCCACAGCACCAAAGCCAGCAACAGGAGGGCTTTTTGGCTCTAATAACTCTACACAGCCTGCACAATCCACAGGTGGTCTTTTTGGAGGCTCAACTCTGCAACCGAACCAGCCAGCCACAGGAGGCCTCTTTGGGTCGTCCACCGCCCAGAATAACTCTTCTGGCGGGCTTTTTAGTAAGCCTGCAGCTCCATCCGGAGGACTTTTTGGAAGCAACAATACACAGGCCACGCAGCAAAGTGGTGGTTTATTCGGAAACAGTGCAAACTCTGGAGGATCTGGTCTTTTTGGAAATACGCAAAATCAAAAGCAGACGCAAACCAATGGTAATGCTCCCAATCAGGGCTCCGGGACCCAGTTCAACTCTGCCCAACCATCATTTGGCTGGTCCAACTCCCAACAAAATGCAGCCCCTAATGGCACTACTTCATTGCATGACAAAATCACCGCCAGTGTTCAGTCTGCACAGAATACCACCAAGTATACACCCACCATCAATGACCAGTTGGCGAAATTGAAAGACCAATGGAACCCCAATTCGCCCAAATGTGCATTGACGTCTCACGTGTACAACAAGTTCAGCGAGCAAGACATAAACTATCTCTTACAACAGCCGCGGCCCCAGAATGAGTCTCCAGAAGAGTGGGAAAAAGCCATGGCTGCCAGGCCATCTCCTCTTCACTACCCTGTAAAAATCACGCTGTTTACGGAAGTCGCACAGAGAGTGGAGACGCAATTGGAACAGGTGGCCAAGTCCAGAGTGCTTCTCAATAATATACACGAGAAACTGATCCAATTATCGTCTCAGCGGGACTTGGACACCACCACTAGAATGATGAAGGCCAAGGTCAGACACAATAAGCTCTCAAAACGGCTTTTGAATGTTGCTACAACCTTGGCGGTGTTGAAGCTCAAGGGCTACCCATTGTTACCAGAGGAGGAGGAGATGTCGAAACAATTTCAAAGTTTGAATGCTAAATTGAGTGACCCCAGTGGTCCTGGGGGTAGTTTGAGCGATCTTTTTGCTAGACTTGCTATATTAAAGGAGCGAAGCGAGGATTTGTCTTCACATCTCGAGACGTCCATCAATAAGATGAATGGAGGCTTGAGCAACATTGCCAGCGACGACTCGCACGGCCTGCAGGAAGTCACCAACCAAACGGAGCAGATCATCCAGAGCTTAACAAAGATACTTTACAAGCAGCAAGTTGGGCTCAGTTACCTCAACGATGTGGTACAACAAGACTTGGCGATAATAGAGAAGGAGGGATGATTTTTTATTTTAGTGAACTTGAGCTGAATTCTTTGAATTATTTATTCTTTATTCTTTAGCTGAATTCTTTGAATTATTTATTCTTTATTCTTTAGCTGAATTCTTTGAATTATTTATTCTTTATTCTTTAGCTGAATTCTTTGAATTCTTTATTCTTTATTCTTTAGCTGAATTGTCATACTATATCTGAAAGCCTTTGAAGTGTCGAGAGGAAATGTCGGGCTCCGTGATACTCAAATCATGGTCCAAATCACATAGAGCAGGCAAAGCAAGGCTCGAATCACCATGGATGTTTACTGCAATATCTGGCGAGTGGCTGGGCTTGAGATGGCGCGGTATGCCGTTTCTCACAGACAATGGCATCAACTTGTGGATTTTCTGGAAGTTTTGACGCATCAAAGGAACTATTTCGCCCAAATCATGGTCACTTTGCATGGTGAAAAACGGCGCCTCTACAGTGGAGGGGCTGATGGTATAAGTACCAGCATAGTCCTTAGAAAGGGTGTGTTTGAAGCGAATCTCGGTCCTGCCTGCCATGAACATGTCATCTCCTTCAATGTACGAGTGCCGGGGAAGTCCGCATACCGATAGTAGATATTTCCGTAACTCTTCTTGACGCTGTTCCAAGTGGCTGACCAGCTGACTGTGGCCAAGTCCAATAGGATTATGCAGATTGAGCAATGAAGCATGGTCCCACGAACTAAACACCACTGTAAGAATCTGTCTATACAAATTAGGCTCAGTCAGTGAAGCGGGCTTGACAGAGAAGTACTCTATGGGAGCTACTTTGCTGAAGCTCTGGTGAATATACTCCACTTCCCTGACATTGGTGGGCACTGGAGAAATCTTGTATGTAGCTGTCAAGGCATACTTGAAGTATAAGGTTCGCCTTAGAGCAAGTGACATGTAGATTGGTATTATTTGAAGATTGGTCTTTTTTAGAGAGTGGATTGGAGTGGATTAGAGTGGATTGGAGTGATTTGGAGTGATTTGGAGTGATTAGTGATTTGGAGTGATTTGGAGTGTGTTTAAAGTGTGAACCCCAGATCTGAGTGGTGGATTCGCGACCGATGCCTCGTCCTACATACAAACCCTCACTTAATCAAGTGCACTTCAAAGCCTAGAGTCTACAATGGCTCTACGCAGGCTCAGTGCCGACCTTTCCAATGGGCTCAACCGGGATGTGCTGGAGAATCTTCTGCGTGTAGCAGTGCAATTCTATAAACAAAACGCTTCCAAAGAGACCTTCTGTGCGGCCACCAAGGCGCTTGGCTTCCCCCTGGAGCTCTCCCGGTCGCTCTACGTATTCATCAACGACAATATCGGGGAGTTGGACAAGGAAATGGATGCGGGTGGTGGGCAGTCAAATCCCGTGCTTTTTACTGAGAGGAGTAGGCCAAAGGTTTTGAGCAGTGGACCTAAAGACCCGGCCAAGGAGAAGCGGAGAAAACTTGCTGTGGACTATCTTCAGGAGGATCTCGAAGGGGGCGATATCGAAGGCCAGGAAAATGCCCAGAACAATTTAACGATTCTAGATGATCCAGATACAGACGTTAGACCCAAAAAGCCCAAAAAAATCACCTTCAAAAAGATCAAAAAGGCTGATGCTCGCCGGTTGAAAGAAGATATGGGGCCAGACGCCGAAAATGGCCAAAACACTGCATTGGATGAAAACTCCAAGCTGTCAAGCATCTCACAGCAGTCCCAGACTCTTGCATTGAAAAATCCAGAAACAGGTCAGGAACCAGAAAAAGGCGAACAAATGGCTACTACATCGACAGACCTATTTGAAATGGAGGCACCCAATTTATTGGAGCCAGAGTCAGATCCCGATGCTGATATAGAAAATGACCGCGAGTGGTACAACCTCGAAGACTATCCCACCGCTGATGTGGAGCAGTACTTGGACCTTGAGACCGAGTACAAGCCTAGGAGCAAGAAACAACAAAGCAAGTCTCAAAGCAACGGCGGCGGATTCGACCGTCATGGCAACTACATTGATTTTGACCACGGCGAGAGCCAGAGCAGGGCCACGATTCCCATAATTCCGCATTTCATTGTGCCCTCATTCTTGAAGGGCTCAGAGCACCACCTTACGCTTCAGTTCGATTCGAGTGTGCGAAAAGTGTCCTCCACAATCGATCCTATTAAGGACCCGGAGTCTGAATTGGCCAAGATGGCTCGAAACGGAAGCTTCATTGTCAAGGACCGGAAGGAGAAGAAAGAGCGAGCCCAGCAGGCCAAGGAGAGAGTTTTTGAGGCCAAGGAGCCGGGTTTTGAGGCCAAGGATCAGAGTTTCGAGGCCAAGGATCAGAGTTTCGAGGCCAAGGATCAGGGTCTCGAGGCCAAAGGAAAAGAAAAAAAAGACCTACCCCTACAGGCAAGCAAGAATAAACCTGAAAATGATCCCGAAGATACAGACTACTCGTTCCAAGATATCCAGGAACAGAGACGGTCGTTGCCTGCGTACAAGGCCCGGGCAGAGATCCTCCAGATGATCAACGACAACCAAATCGTGGTGATTGTAGGAGAAACAGGATCCGGAAAAACAACACAGATTGCGCAGTTTCTATATGAGGAAGGTATGACCAAAAGCTTGGACAAGGACGGCAGCAGGCTCATGGTGGCCTGCACGCAACCCCGGCGTGTGGCAGCCATGTCTGTTGCCAAGAGAGTCTCCGAAGAGGTAGGCTGCAAGTTGGGCGAAGACGTTGGCTACACCATCCGGTTTGAAGACAGGACATCACATCGCAAGACGCGCATCAAGTTCATGACTGAGGGTATTTTACTACGAGAAATGCTCGAGGACCCAAATTTGGAGCACTATTCGTGTGTGATTATGGACGAGGCCCACGAGCGGTCTTTAAATACCGATGTTCTTTTGGGTCTCTTCCGCACTCTTCTTCGGCGCCGACGGGACTTGAAGCTCATAGTGACCAGTGCCACGATGAATTCCGATCGCTTTGTCAAATTTTTTGGCAATGCCCCAAAATACTTTATTCCCGGGCGGACTTTCCCCGTGGACGTTTTTTATGCCAAGTCCGGATGCATGGACTATGTGGAAACTGCAGTCAAGCAAGTGGTGACCATCCATCTTGCCAACCAAAAAGGCGATGGAGATGTGTTGGTGTTCATGACAGGCCAGGAAGATATTGAAGCGACGTGCGAGCTAATCCACGAAAAATTGGCCATTTTGGAAAACCCCCCACCTTTGGACGTGTATCCCATCTACTCTACACTTCCCGCAGACCTCCAGAAAAAGATATTCACCAAGCAGAGCCACGAGAGAAGAAAGGTGATTGTGGCCACCAACATCGCGGAGACCTCGTTGACCGTGGACGGCATCAAGTATGTCGTGGACTGTGGCTTGATGAAGATGAAGCTCTTCAACCCCAAATTAGGCATGGACGCATTACAGGTTGTTCCGGTTTCCCAAGCAAATGCACAGCAAAGAAGCGGAAGAGCCGGAAGAACAGGCCCGGGCATGGCCTATCGACTATACACGGAAGGTGCAGCCAGCGCAGACCACATCTATGCACAGCCCATTCCGGAGATCCAGAGAACAAACCTCTCGTCGGTGATGCTTCTTCTCAAGAGTCTCAAGGTCAACGACATCTTAAGTTTTCCTTTCCTCGACTCCCCTCCTCCAGATCTACTCAGCTGTTCTCTATATGAGTTGTGGGCCATGGGAGCACTTACCAAAAACGGGGATTTGACTGACTTGGGCAAGCAAATGAGCACTTTCCCCATGGAGCCGACGCTTGCCAAGGTGATAATATTGTCGTGCCAAAACAGGTTTGCATGCTCGCTTGAGATCATCACCATTGTGTCGATGTTATCAGTTCCCAGTGTGTTCCACCGCCCCAAGGAACGGGCAGATGAAGCAGATGCCATGAGAGAGAGGTTTCTGGTGGCCGATCTGGACCATCTTACTCTACTCAATGTCTACACACAGTGGGAACAAAGAGCCAAGGCCAAAAACATGAATCTGGCCAGATTGGCTGCGTGGAGTAGCCGTCACTTTTTGCAAAACAAGTCTTTGTTAAGGGCCAAAGAGGTGCGCAACCAACTCATGCTCATAATGAAGAAGGCCAACTACCCCATCGTCAAGGCCAAGTCTGACGTGGACATACGCAAGTGTATCTGTGCTGCGTACTACCACCAGCTGGCCACGTTGGCAAAAATGGGAGGAGGTGGAGGCGGTCGGGCTGAATACTCCAACTTGAGGCAGCCGGCCATGTCTATGTACCTCCATCCCACATCTGCTTTAGTGGGTAGTGCCAGCTTGAGTCCGCTGTATGTTGTTTACGATGAGCTTGTCTTGACCAAGAAAGAGTACATGCAGTGCGTGACTGGTGTGGAGCCCGAGTGGCTTTTGGAGTATGGATTTATTTTCTACGGTGTGAGTGCGCGAGTGAGGAAAGAGTTGGAGGCCGAGAGAGGACTCAAGATCGTTGATGCGCAGGAGTTGGAGCGTTCCATGGAGCCTTTGGAAAAAAGACCCACGAAAACGCCAGAGAGGTCTGTACCAAGCAGGGCTCAAAAGTTCAAGGCCCGGAAGTTTTAGCATTGAAGAGTTTTTTAGAGATGGTTTTGGCATGTGGCTTGAGTTAGCATTGAAGAAATTTTTGGCATGTTCCTTGAGTTAGCATTGAAGAAATTTTTGGCATGTGGCTTGAGTTCGCTTGAAATATTTCAGACAGTTTTTGGCATGTGGCTTGAGTTTGCTTGAAAAATTTCAGACAGTTTCTGGCATTACTATATACACTTGTGACTTTTCTCGCTAAATAAGCTGGATATTATCAATGAGCCTGGAATTCCCACCGTCTGCCTTTGGGACAGTAAAGGCTACAGAGATGGTGGCTCCGATTTCTGGGGCCACATTCTCTAAATCCTCGAGAGTCTCTGGATGCGAAACTGCCAAGTACTCCAAATTCCAGGTGCTAGGTGCACACGAGTACACGTCATTAATGGCAGCAAGAATGTCGGCCGAGGAGATGTACTTTTGGGATTTGGCAAGTTCTTCGAACTTGGCCTTACCGGCACTTAAGCCCCGGTAGATTAAGCCGCTTTCCTGTCTTGTCTCATCAGACAAGTACGCATTCCGGGACAGTAAGGCCAAGCCGTTAGGCTCACGAAAAGTGTCCAAAACCCGTACATCCGTATCAAACATCAAGTCCTTGACCAAGTTTTTGATCACCACACACTGCTGTGCGTCTTTCTGCCCGAAATACACTCTTTCTGGGGTAACAATGTTCAACAACTTGGTGACCACGGTGGCCACACCGCGGAAAAAACCGGGCCTCCGGGCGCCCTCGAGCTGTTCCGAACTTCCGTGAACAGTGACAAAGGCTCCTTTTTGCAGATGCACGTCTAGGACGATTCCAGAAGGATACAACTCCGAGACTTTTGGGATGAACACAGCATCCACTTTTTTTGCACCAAACGACGACTCCAACACCTGCAAGTCTTTCTCCAAGGTTCTTGGATACGAGTCCAAATCTTCATGGGGAGCAAACTGCGATGGGTTGACAAAAATGGACACCATAGTATGGTCGTTTTCTGCCATGCTGGTGTTGATCAAGTGACAATGACCAGCATGGAGTGCTCCCATTGTGGGCACGAACCCCACACTTTGGTTTTTTAAAAGGCACAGCCGCCTCCATTGCCTGACTTGCTGGACACTTCTTAGCAATTGAGGTTTGCACATATTGTGGGGTATATGGAGGTAGCACTAGAGAGATGACCAGGATGAGAATGACAGATCAAGCAGGAAAGAACGACAATCAAGCAGGAAAGAACGACAGATCAAGCAGGAAAGAACGACAATCAAGCAGGAAAGAACGACTGATCAGACAAAGACAGGGTTGAAACAGCTTGGATGTAAATGCCCTGTGTGGAGTGAAATGTCTGGTAACAATCTAGAGGATACGATGGCACCAGGTTCGTGGAAGTGAGCTGCGTCTAAAATATGTGATAATAAGTGATGCGGTGCGCTAAGTTTTTCAGTCGGTCGCGGCTTGAAGAAGTGCGTCGTTTAAGCCGAGACAGTCACCAAACATACATGTTACTAGAATTCAATTGAGCCATAAAAAACTTTGGCGAAACTGGGAAAAATTCGCCAGGGTTTATGCAAGTCAGATATTTACTGTTCAGATATTTACTTTTCGGATATTTATTGTTCAGTTGCTGTTCAGTTGCTGTTCAGTTGCGGTTCAGTTACTGTTCAGGAATGCTACTGCTCAGGAATGTTAGTGCTCATTCAGATACGCTTGATGCGCTTAGTAATATACTAAGATACTACTGCACTTACTACACTTACTTTCAAGAGGCTATTGATTATTGCCACATTATCTACTTGAGTCAGCATATCCAACGCATAAAGGAAAATCTCTATTCTCCAATACAGGAGCGGCCAGGCTTGTGATAAAGTCCGATGGTCAACCGAGGGATCTCCGGTATGCAGGCACGTCGGCCATTTCCCCACATCGTTCCCGTCTCCGCGATCATAAGCAAGATATAAAGATCCCCAATTCCGTCCACCAGGGCATAATTGAATCAATTTTCAATCGACAAAACCAACGTCCATCAACAGAAACATCGACCAAGAAGAATTGGAAAAATTGATATTGAGATAAAGGATTACTTGAGGACGAGGGAATTGAAACTTTGACAAGAGAGTAATCGAACTTGAAAGGGCAATCGAGGAATAGAACTTAACTGAGGGAGAATAGACTTAACTGAGGGAGAATAGAACTTGACTAATTGAACAATTCATCGAGTCAAGAATCACAATCATATTCTATTATGTTGGTGGAAAAGAAAACATCTCGCGCCGCTTGGCCCAGAGGTACTGGGTCCACAGTTTCGTCGTCAGACCGGCTTGATATTTCGTACTTGAAATTCACCAGCAATAAGCCTGTGCCACCCCAAACAACCAAATTTAACTTCATATTTGCCCACGGAACTGGAATGAACAAGAGCATCTGGAGAGTGCACATCGAAGAGCTATTCAAAAAAAGCCAGTCTGCTTCGTGGGAAATCGGCGCTGTTGTTTCTATAGATGCTGCAGGACACGGAGACTCCGGACTTTTGAACAAGCATAAACTCTCGTGGGCCTACGACTGGAGAGATGGAGCAAAGGACTTGATCGAGGTGGTCAAGCATGAGGTGCGCACCACAGGCGACTTCACTCCGGATGCTTATTCACGGAATATCTTGGTGGGCCACTCCATGGGCGGCTACCACGTGACATACGCTGCCTTTTTGGAGCCTACGCTTTTCGACTCGTGCATTGCTGTGGAGCCGGTGATTTACATTGTACCGGGCCTCAAGGAGTTCTTCTTTCGGAGGGTGCGCAAGTTGGAGAAAATTCTCGTTGACGAGTTTCCTTCGCAAAAAGCCGTTGATCGGTACTTTAAGAAAGAGAGTTTCTACAACACTCTCGACCCCCGGGTTTTGGATGCCTTCATGGCCGATGAGGTGTACAGTGAGAATGGAAAATACAAGACCAAGGCCACCAACAGGGCCCAGATGTCGGTATACCTTGGAGGCATCTTCTTTATTCCCTACGGAACGGCCGTATTGTCACGTTTGCAGGTACCGTACCTTGTGGTTGCGGGTAAGGAAGCACAGTGGAACCACCCGGACACTTTGAGCTATATGCAGAAGCAAGTTCCGGAGCAGTTATTTGAACAGGCTGAGTTGGAGGGCGACCACTTGGCCCATGCACAGAATGTCCAAGACACTGTGGACTTGATCATGAATTACACTGGAAAAAGAGAAAATTTCCTTGAAGAGAACAGAGACAACTTTCCTGAAGTGAAGTTCAAGGGCAAGCCGCAACAGATGGTGGAAGAAATGTTTCATTTTACAAGGGCAGGCGACGAGGCAAATGCCTACTGGTATGACCGGCCCAAGCCTAAGATGTGAGTAATGGACTAATCAGATGACTAAATAGATGACTATTCAGAATGAAGATGACTATTCACAGTGAAGATGACTAGTCACAGTCAAAATCTTTTATTCCAGTCAAAATATTTTATTCCAGTCAGAATATTTTATTCCAGTCAAAATATTTTATTCCAGTCAGAATATTTTATTCCAGTCAAAATATTTTATTCACAGTGAAGATATTCTATCTCAGTCAAAAATATCTAGTCACTTCATCAGTCATTAACCTTAGACTCCCATTCAATCTCATGGTAAATTCTCACTAGACTCAATATATATGCCGCATACCTGGAATGTAATGAGATGAGGCATCGGGTCACGTGCTCAGATACTCACGAAAAAAATCATGGCGTCTTCTCTAACTGCAACCATGGCTAGCAAGGAAACCGTTTTGGCATACATTGCCAAGTACTTCGAAACCAACGATGACCTTAAGAAGAACCACAAGAACTTGAAAGAGTACATTGACAAGAAAAAGATTTCCTTGCCCTCTGTAAACGGATCTTTGGAGAAGATATTGTCCGACCCTAGCAGTTCGGAATCTTCAAACTCCACAGGATCGAGTTCAGACTCTAGTTCAGACTCTAGTTCAGACTCTAGTTCAGACTCTAGTTCGGATTCTGAGAGTGCTTCTGGATCAGATGCTGACACCGAAAGCGATGACGAGTCTGACTCTAGTTCAGACTCCGAAAGTGACAGTGACTTGCACTCCAAAACCGACTCAATTAGCGATGCTGAATCTGACTCTAAAGAAGAGAAAGTGAAGTCTGGTACTAGTTCCGACTCCAGTTCTGACTCCAGTTCCGACTCCAGTTCCAGCTCAGACTCTAGTGACAACAGCGACTCCGACTCCAGTTCCAGCTCGGACTCGGACTCCAATAAGCAAGCAGATTCCAAATCGAGCCCGGACTCTGGCTCGGACTCTGACTCAGATTCTAGCTCGGACTCTAACTCAGACTCTGACTCAGATTCCAACTCAGACTCTAGCTCAGATTCCAACTCAGACTCTAGCTCAGATTCTAGCTCAGATTCTAGCTCAGAGTCCAGCTCCAACTCTAGCTCAGACTCCGACTCCGACTCTAGCTCCGACTCCGACTCCGACTCTAGCTCCAACTCAGATTCCCAACTGTTAAAGAGAAAACTGGATGCCTCGGAATCATCCGTCAAAAAGCAAAAAACTGAGCCATCTCTGAAGACCACGCAAGCCAAAAATCTCATCCCAGCCACTCCTGAACCTGAACTAGGTGCCGGACAAAGAAAGCACTTCTCTCGTATCGATCGGTCCACCATTCTGTTTGAAGACGGCGCTCTTCAAGACAACACATACAAAGGTGCAGCAGGCACATGGGGCGAGATGGCCAATGAGAAGTTGATGCAGGTGCGGGGCAAGGATTTCACCAAGAACAAAAACAAGATGAAGAGGGGTTCGTACCGAGGCGGCTCCATCACCATGTCGTCTGGCTCATACAAATTCACCGATTAGTAGCATATTATATATTTAGTTCCATCTCCATCAGTACCTTTCATTTTGCAGCTGTTTCGCACGCCTGCACGCACCCCACTATATTTGCTTGGTTACGCACTGAACTACCGGCTTAGTCATCCCTGACCTCTTCCTTTTCTACACTGTCAATGGCTAGGGTCAACTACGCCGACTTAGAGAGGGGAAATTACTCCGACGTCGACTCAGACGATTCGCATGATGGCAACTACAAAGCCAAGGATGATGACTATGCCTATGGACAGCGACCCAAGCGGAAACCCGGGTCCAAGCCAAAAAGACCCGTGGCTCTGCACAAACCAGAGCAGACAATCACCCGAAAACGACCGGAACAGGAAGATTTCCAGGATGCTGCTATAAAGAGACAGAGATACGAAGACGCCACCAACCATATCAATGACATGCTCTCAGATGAGAACTTGGAGGAGGACGAGTTCATCGAAGTCAGCAATGCTGATGCTCCTCAGGATTACGTTCCTGATGCGGTATCCAAAGTTTTCGGCAGACTGGATTTTCTGTACTTGAAACTCAAGCCCGATCATTTTTCTCGGCCTGTGTGGATCTCTCCAAGTGACGGACGCATCTTCTTGGAGTCGTTTTCGCCTTTGGCAGAGCAGGCGCAAGATTTCTTAATTACGGTGGCCGAACCCCGCTCGAGACCCTCCCATATCCATGAGTATGCCATCACGTCTTACTCTCTCAATGGTGCTGTGTCTGTGGGTTTGGAAACTGAAGATATCATTTCGGTCTTGACGAGGCTTTCCAAGACCCCTGTTCCCGAGTCGTTCCTAAAGTTCATCCGTGATGCCACCGAGAATATCGGTAAGGTCAAGCTTGTTTTGAAACATAACAAGTACTTCATGGAGAGTACTCAGGCTGACACTTTGCAGGTGCTATTGAGGGACCCAGTGATTGGGCCTCTACGTGTGGTTTCATCGGACGCTTCTGAAGCCGAAAAGGGCCTTACCACTGCAGATGCTCCCAATAAAGGTGACTTGGTGATTCCGGGCACTTCCAAACCACCCAATGCGGAGAAGGAACCCCAGGCAAAGGTGGATGATATTTTCGCATCGGTGGTGGGCAAGAAAGCCGAGGATGACGATGACGATGGCTTGGATAAGGTGCACTCGTTCGAAATCTCTAGTGACTCGGTGGAAGTCGTCAAGAAACGGTGTAACGAGATTGACTATCCAGTGTTGGAGGAATATGATTTCCGTAACGACCACCTGAATGCGAACCTCGAGATTGACTTGAAACCCTCCACTCAAATCAGACCCTACCAAGAGAAATCCTTGTCCAAAATGTTTGGTAACGGAAGAGCCCGGTCGGGTGTCATTGTCTTGCCCTGTGGAGCAGGGAAAACTTTGGTGGGGATCACAGCCGCATGCACGATCAAAAAATCGGTGATTGTTCTATGCACGTCGTCTGTGTCAGTGATGCAATGGAGGCAACAGTTCTTGCAGTGGTGTACCATCCAACCAGAGAACGTTGCCGTATTCACATCTGAGAATAAGGAGATGTTTTCCAGTGATGCTGGTTTGGTTGTGTCCACATACTCGATGGTGGCCAATACAAGAAACAGATCGCACGACTCGCAGAAAGTCATGGATTTCTTGACTGGTAGAGAATGGGGTTTCATCATCTTGGATGAGGTGCACGTGGTGCCCGCAGCCATGTTCAGAAGAGTTGTCAGTACCATTGCAGCACATGCCAAGTTGGGGCTTACGGCCACGTTGGTCCGTGAAGATGAGAAAATTTACGACTTGAACTTTTTGATTGGTCCCAAATTGTACGAAGCCAATTGGATGGAGCTTGCGCAAAAGGGTCACATTGCCAATGTCCAGTGTGCAGAGGTGTGGTGCCCCATGACCGCGGAGTTTTACCAAGAGTACCTACGGGAAAGTGCCCGGAAGAGAATGTTGCTTTACATCATGAACCCCACCAAGTTCCAGGCATGTCAGTTTTTGATCCACTACCACGAAAAGAGAGGAGACAAGATCATTGTTTTCAGCGACAATGTGTACGCTTTACAAGAGTACGCTTTGAAATTGAGCAAGCCGTTTATCTACGGCGCGACACCGCAGCAAGAGAGAATGACCATTTTGCAGAACTTTCAGCACAACGACCAAGTCAACACCATTTTCCTATCAAAAGTTGGAGACACTTCGATCGACTTGCCCGAAGCAACGTGTTTGATTCAAATCTCCTCACATTATGGTTCTAGAAGACAAGAGGCACAACGACTTGGGAGAATTCTTCGAGCTAAAAGACGTAACGACGAAGGCTTCAACGCCTTCTTTTACTCGTTGGTTTCCAAGGACACGCAGGAGATGTACTATTCCACAAAGAGACAGGCATTTTTGGTTGACCAGGGATATGCGTTCAAGGTGATCACACATTTGAGTGGCATGTCGCAGCTTCCAGACTTGGCATACTCCTCTGCCAGAGAAAGAAGAGAGTTGCTACAGCAAGTTCTCTTGAAAAACGAAGATGCGGCAGGTGTGGAGATTGGCGACGACGAAGGTACAAACTTTGCTTCCAAGGACAAGCGGCTCAAATTCGAAGGCAGCAGTGCTTCACGAGCACCTGGATCCCTTGCTGGATTGGCAGGTGGAGAGGACATGGCCTACATTGAGTACAACAAGAATAAGAACAAGGAGCTCAAGGAACACCATCCATTGATCCAGAAGATGTACTATAAAAAGAAGAGATGAAGGGGAGAGGGAAGTGAGTGAGAGGGAAGTGAGTGAGAGAGAAAGTGAGTGAGAGAGAAAGTGAGTGAGAAAGTGAATGAGTGAGCGAGAAAGTGAGAAAGTGACTGAGAAAGTGACTGAGAAAGTAATGAGGGAACTGAATAAAGTGATCAGAATCTCATCAAAAGATCAGATCGTAATGATGAGTTATGTAACATAGAATAAAAAATAGAAGAACAACAGCAAATTCACCAGAAGAAAATGTTAATCATACGAAGTACCGACAAAATTGCCAAACTCCTCGTCATCAAAGTCAGAGTCTGGGCCATCCTGCAGAATATTGAAGTTTGCCAGAAGCTTCAGCTGCAAGCTAGCTAGGTGATCATCGTATGCGAATTTCTGCTGGAAACTGCGGAAATGCCTCTTATATAGCGCCACACTCTCCGAGAAGCCCGACGCTGTGGCCAGGTCTTTCAAATGAAGACCTAGCGCTACCTGGAGAAGAAAGCCCTTGTCAGTATCTCGAAACGGATGGTATCCTGTGTCTGGCAATTGAGCCACAATCTTGTAGTATTTTGATGACTCGTGGCTCATAAGCAACGTGTCTGAATGGTCATTAGCAATGGACGAATTCAACTTGGATTCTGAGAGAGGATTGTACCACACTTCCGCCCACAACACTTCGGTGGCAGGCTCAGTAAATTTCGGCAGTAGTAAGCTGGAGTCTTCACGGTTGAAAAATTCGATTTTGAGCCGGAGCGAGAGCTGTTGTGGGACCATATCATCATCCAGGGCTGCCGTATCCTCTTGCTCTATCAAGCGCAAGGAACCATTCCACACAATGGCACTCGGGTTCCAATTTCGAACGAGAGCGTCTCCTGGCGGTATTTTAAATAGCGTGACTCCGTCCGCTTCAAAGAGCACGTTTTTGATCAACATGGACGGTGTAGTGATGCAAAGTCTAGTGGGCCGCTCGCTTTTAGCAAGAGACGGTGGCATTTACACCTGCGCGCATACCGAGGCACCATTTGACAAATCATCTGGAGTAGGCTAAATCAAGAATACAAAAAACAATTGTTGATCGAGATTGAGGGTAGTACGAAGAATAACTTACCAGATTCAGCGAGGAATAAAATAATGGGTATTGATGACAGAGTCAATGACATAAGTCAAGACAGTGATCCAAACAGTAGTCAACAGTAGTCAACAGTAGTCAACAGTAGTCAACAGTAGTCAACAGTGTTCAACAGTAGTCAACAGTAGTCAAGACAGTAGTTAATAACAGTTTGACCATGTACTAGCATATGACGTAACACTTATACTTATGAATAAATCACCACACTTCTCTCCAAGACTAATTTTCCACACCTAATAAATCCTTCTCTCCAAGACTAATATTCCACACCTAATAAATCCCTCTAAAGGACTGATATTCCACACCTAATAAATCCTTCTCTCTAGGACTAATATTCTATACACCTAATGATCACTTTCTAAGACAATATTCTAGCTACCCTTATTTCTAAGACTAATATTCTATATACAACTAATAACCCCTTCTCTTCGCATCGGTGATCTGAGACATCAAGTCCGAAAAGCCCCGGGCAAAGTGCTGTCTCCACCACTGTCTCTTCTTCTCCTTCTGGTACTTGGCCGGACGGATATATCTTTTCTGGTAGTTCCATTGTTGTCTAATGTTGTTGGTCTTGATAACCAGGTACACGCTTCCGATTGCGTAGTTTACGTTCTGAAACTTGACATCCACACTTCTACCACTGGCAGGACCTGAGATATTGATGGACTTGGCCACGTCTCTGGGATCCTTGATCTCGTCTCCAAGCAAGTAGTCCAGGTACCGCTGCACGCTAGGATCCCTATCGGGTTGTGGGGTCTTGGCGAGTAATTCGTCGATCTCTGTCATGGTATCGTCCTGCTTGGGTTTGCCCTGCTCGGCATATTGGAGCTCGCTGAAAATATTGTTCCGCATGAAGCCCTGTGAGAAGGACCGCGTGCTGGCCCCACCCGAGACTCTTAGAAGCGGCGCAGCTCTTATGGAAGGAAGCATGGGTAACAGAGGAGAAGGTGAGGTGCACTTGTCGTGAGAATTTTGGTGCACCTCATGCAGGTCTGCGTCTCTACATGTCTGGTGCGCTCCACAAGTTATGTATTGAAGGATAAAAGTGACGTAACGAACATCTCTCTGTATAAATTAGAGCCCCTTGAGTTGAAGCTTCATAGGTTAATAAGCTCATAGGCAGTAAGCTCATGGGCAGTAGCCTCATTGAAGCATGCTTCACGAACGTGGCACACTTGATATCCTCATGCTTTCTTCACCACCGGCTTCTTCAAGAGTTTCTTGTCTTTCTTGGCATCCGGCTTGCCGTTGTAGGCCTTGTGTACACGCTGTTCCAAAAGAATGCGGTTATTACGAATGGTGATCTCTTTGGCTTCCAAGGCCTTGAGCTGGTCCTCCTTATTTTTGAAATCACACAATGCAGTTTTGCTGGACTTCTTGAAGTACTTGATGTCGCCGAACTGCTTGATCAATGCGCTCTTCAATTCGTCCTCTTCCACCTCCACGTTCTTGATGTAAATTGGGTACCATTCCTCTTTCTTGTAGCGTATGTTTTGCGCCGACTGGGGAGGGGAGGGGAACTTCTTGACCACAGGTGTGCTTTTGATACTGGTGGTACTTGTGCTGCTTGAACTGGCGGTTGAGGTGCTAGAAGTCACGTTTCTGGCTGGAATCTTGGGTTCGATGGCTGCCAATGTAGCCCAGGTGGGTTTCTGTGCGGGCACTTCCTCTTCCTTCTTGGGTTCGGCTTCCTGTGGTTCTGTTTCGCTTTTTGTTTCCACAGATGCTTCGCTAGCGGCTTCGCTAGCGGCTTCACTTGCGGCGGATTTTATCTCTGTGGCCTGAGATTCTTCCTTCTTCTGTTCGTGGGGAATTTCAGCTTTTTCGTGGGAAGTTTCAGCTTTTTCGTGGGCAACTTCAGTTTTTTCAGGGGCCACTTCAGATTTTTCAGGGGTCACTCCAGCATTTTCTTGGGCCACTTCAACAGTTTCCTGGGCCACTTCAGCATTCTCTTGTGTCGATGGGTCTTGATCTCCAGCTTCAATTTCTTCGGCCTCTACTGTCACAACCTTTGTCTCAACGTACTCCTCCGTCAAGTCAAGATACTTCAAAATGTCGTTCAGCACGTCATAAACAGTGTGTTCCTTGGAAGTCAAGATGAACGTTTGCACAAAATGCTTCAAGTTGGACGCACCTTTCTTCCAGGTACCGGAGACCATGATCAAAATGGAGCCGCCGGCGGAAGTCTGAAACTCAGCGCTTTCAATGACAATCTTGTTGATCTCTGGCGAATCGGAATTCTTCTTAAAAAACTCAGTGATGCAGTTGCTTCCGCGTGCCACATACGCCGTCTTCACGCTACGCTGCTCTCCATCTCCGGTTTGCTCGGGAAATGCCTCATGGTATATCACAGCATCCTTATCGTAGAGTTCGTAGAGTTGTTTTATATCGGTGGTGTATGCGCTGTAGTATCTTTGGATGAAGAGCCAGCCAATGGATTCGATGGGTACGTCCTTGGGGTCTACTTTTTTGACCTGCTCTTCAACAGCAATCTTTTCGGATTCGGAGGGCGCCATTGGATGTAATTATTAGGCTGAATAGAGGGCGGGATGGCCGTTTGTGGGGTGTAGAGCAGGGTCCAAGTGTAGTCTGGTGACTACCTCAGATTTTTTTCACCGTTTTCCGCCGTGCGCGCGTGCAGGGGACCCAAGATATGTCCACAGAAGCATTGAATCTACAGGCATACATCCCGCTCTCTGGAGGCAAGATGCAGACCTCTAGTAGTAAATAGAAATATTATATAATTGTTTTTGAAGCTAGATAGATGAAGCTTGAAATGGATTTAGGCGCAGTATGATTGTATGTCATTATACAGTCACTGTAGTCCATTAACATAAAATCAAACTAGTTTCGAGAAGCTCATGATAACAATGATCGGGAAAATATTCCAGGCCACCATAGTGCTTGGGAATAAAGTTATCGGAGATATGGATATGAGATTTAGTGGTCGGAGATATAGATCTGATGTAGTGGTCGGAGATATAGATCTGATGTAGTGGTCGGAGATATAGATCTGATATATAGATCGGAGATAGAGATCTGATGTAGTGATCGGAGATATAGATATTTGTGATCGGAGAATTAAATCTTATTTATGATCGGAGATACAGATTGATGTAGTGGTCGGAGATATAGATCTGGCATAGTGCTCTTAAATAAAGTACAATGGAGCAGCGATGTGACTTTCGGGACTTCACATAACATAATCTTGACTTAAAGGCTGTACTATTGTCTTGGCTATATCAGCTGTAAGAGCACTCAATAATTCTGATATCACTAAAAATTGATATCACTATTAATTCTGATTATTAACTCTGATTAGTAGCTCTGACAAGTGACTGTGATTAGTAGCTCTGTAGTGCTGTAGTTCTGTAGCTCTGTAGTTCTGTAGCTCTGTAGTTCTGTAGCTCTGTAGCTCTGTAGCTCTGTAGCTCTGTAGCTCTGTAGCTCTGTAGCTCTGTAGCTCTGTAGCTCTGTAGCTTTGTAGCTCTGTAGCTTTGTAGCTCTGTAGCTCTGTAGTTCTGTAGTTCTGTAGTTCTGTAGCAACTCTGTAGTAACTCCGAATATCACACAACACCAATAAAGCCCGACTATAATAACCCATCTCTAGTCCATCATCCTTGCTAGTTCACCTCACGGAGCAACTCTTCTAAAATTTTGTTCTCTGTGTCAGCTTTGTTGCTAACACCGTTAAATGACTTGATGCCCATCCTCCGTAACACATCAATGGTGGTACTTCTGGGAAAGCCCATGTTCTCGAATTGACACACAATCTCATCGTCAATTCCATACAACGCAGAGTCGCTTAACGCAGTCTTGCCGCCCTGGCTATCATCCAGAGCATACACCTTCGTCCAGTAGCGGGCAGTCTCTTCAAAGCCTGCATGATTGCTGATGTAGTGCTTAGCCACCTCTGCATCCTGCGGATCGTTGGGCTCTGGCGACTGTAGCAAAGACTGCAACGAAATCAAAGACGACTTCAACGTCAAGATTGGCGTCCATGCGTCCTTAAGGATATCCAAGCAAATGGCGCCCGTGACCGACGAGATGTTGGGGTGGTAGATTTTGGTGATGAACTTCATGATGGGGGGCTTGAAGGGGTACTCGTTAGGTATGTTGATGTCCACCTTGAACACACCATTCTCGTAGGGGGTTCCTGGAGGGCCGTTGAAATAGCCCGTCAAATGTGTCAAGTCGTCTTCGTTGACCAAATCAAGCGACACGCCGGACTTGGAGTCCTGGCGACATTCCTCGAGTTCCTTAGCAATTCTTTTGACTCTCGACATGGTATTGAGGTTTTGTGTAACCGGATGACAGATTTGGGTGTCTTCTTAAACGCGAGATTGCCTATTTTTCTCCAGATAGGTGGCGCACCAGTACACAACTGCGCAGCACTGCCTTACGCTGCCAAATGGAGAGAAGATTTCTGCAGAGTCAATAATGGAACTGAAGACAGGGTCTGGAGTTCAAGGAGTTGTAAAATAGGGATGGGTAGGAGGATAATTGGATAATTGGATGGAATTCGGTAAAAATGATTGGATAGAATTAAGTAAAAATGATTGGATGGAATTAGGTAAAAATAATTGCATAATTGAAATAAGGTGGGGAGTTGATGTATAAATGGTAGAATGTTAAATGGTAGAAGTTAAATGGTAGAATGTTAGAGTGGAGTAATTACTGGTTAAGAGAATGAGCATTGTCCAAAGTGTAGATCGAAAAAAGGTTATGTATAATTAATACAGCAAAAGAAGTGGCTTCACTTGATAAAGTAAAGTATTGAAGTAGACGAGAGACAAAGAAATAATTGACGTTATGAATCATAATCGATAAAGTAAGTGTGCGTAATTGAGACCAAAATAGAATGCTTTTGGTGAAGGGCATAAATATCGCAGCAGGTTCATTTTGCGGGATTTACTAAAGTCTACTAAAGTTTTACTAAAGGTTTTAAGCTCTCGTAAAGGTTTCAAAACTTCTAAAGCTTCTAAAGTTTCTAGATTCTAAATTTTCTAGGTTCCAAAGTTTCTAGGTTCCAAAGTTTCTAGGTTCCAAAGTTTCTATGTTTTAATTTTCTGAAGTTTCTAGGTTTTAGACTAGTCTAGTTTCTGGGTTCAAATGCCTAAAGGTCTAGTAAGGCTCAGGTCTATTGTCTAAATAAAGATGAGTCGAGAGAATCACAGTGCCTAGGAATTCCCTCATTTGAGTGCGGAACATACTGAGCAAATGATACTTAGGTATTGTTCAGATATGCACGCTAATTATTCTTACAATAAATAGAGACGATTTTTTTCGAGTTTGAAAGTCTAATGGAAAAGAGCTGGGAAGATATTATCATTGTGATGTCAGCCAAATCCAGACTATGAATAAATTTATCCAAAAAGAGGGTACTCTCCATTAAGGTTAGGCTTCTCAGGTACAATTTCTTTACCTGAGGAACAATTTCTTTACCTGAGTTACAATTTCTTTACCTGTTTCTTTAGAAGTTCAGGCAAAAAGTATATTCTGTTAGATTGGAGATACTTGATAGGCTTGATCTGTTGAATGAAGTAATGAAACACTTGTCAGTTTGAAGCGAGGTTTAGACATACAACTCGGCTTGGCCTCTACCATGTATTCATTTTATTTCTCTATACCTGATCCGTCGCTTACTCTGCTATTGCTTTGGAGAGCACCTGGAACAATGCCTTCATTTCATCTGAGGCGTTCTTCACAAACAGAAGACTGTGGAAGTCGTATTCAGAGCTCGACAAGATTCTTGTCAACACAACCGTAAGTCCCCATGGATGAGGCTTATTCACAACGTGCCTCTCGAGCAACACCCTCGTCATGATTTCCTGTACTTCTTCGTGGACGCTTTCTGATGCCCAAATGTTGCTGGAGGAAAATGCATACGTCACAAAGTTGATAAACCACTGCGTGTGGCTGTTGGCATACCGCAATTGGTTCATAATGGCATCCATGATGTGGAACCGGAACTCGGTGTCGCCTTGGTTAATGAGATCAACAATCAACGAGGCTTGTGACGACTTGCTGCTGAATCCTGGAGATGACAATCGCTCCTCCACTGCTGACACTCCAATGTGCAACACCAATGCATTTATGAGCTTGACGTTGAAATTCACCGTGTCAAAGCCAAAGCTCGATACTTCCTTAGGATGATTCAATCTCATGCCGGCGTAAATCGTCCGCAACAATGCTGTTGCTGGAATCCGTAAGTAGTTCTCCACGGGCTTTCTTGTTCCAACCTTGGCCAAATCCTCCAATGGTAGGTAGTGAAGTTCTGGCGCAATCTGGCACTCAGCAAGCTTCTGCATATCCAAGTTCTTCTGATATGGGCTCACAGGTTTTACCGACTTGGGTGTGGCCGATAAAATGATGTTCTTGACCTGGATATAGTTTGCAGGAACGGCCGATACCAATTGGTAGTGACAGTCTATCAAAAATTGGGGTTCGTCATGTGAGAGAGCAGTGAAGACTCTGTTGATGGCCTTAAATATCACACTGATCACATCTTGGTGTGCAGATCTATCCTTGGAGTAGACATTTTGGAATTTCAAGAGTGACACGAGAAGCTTCACGGCGATGTTGTACCCAGACTTTTCGGGAAGCTCAAGAATCCTGGGTAAGAACATTCTGTGACTGATGAGTGAAATCCATGCGAAAGTGAATCCCAGTAAGATGATGGGCTGTATGGAGTTGAGAATGTCTCCGAGCAAAGTGTAAAACTTGAGGTCCAAATGTTTCGTGGCTTCGGCATCAAGAACGGAGGCATCACACCAAACGCACATAAGAGACGAGAAGAACTTGAAGTAAGCTCTTTCATTCCATGTAGCTTTGGAAATTTCGTGCTCATCGATCATTGCAGCCGAAATCACTCCGAATATATCTTTCAAATAGTCAATGGCCTCTGCACTATGGGCTTTGCTAAACTTCAAGATGATTCTCACAATCAAGATTGCAAGACAGTCGACAGAAAGGTAAACCTCTCTTTGAGTGCGGCTTCTGATTTCATGTTCAGTGATGAAAGCTGTGGTGGCTATTTCCGTGGCAGCTTTGAAAAATAACTGGAATTTCTTGGGGTCTGTGAGAATACCGCAGTAAAACAACCTGTCAATGAACGACATCTGCAATTGCACGTGTTCCTCGCTGTGTCCAAGAAGCTTGACCCATTCCACGAAAATGTAACCCATTTGCACAAAACCCTCGGCCTCCTTATTCTTGAGACTTGGTATAAGTGGGACATTTGTTCTGTTGAGAAGCTCAAAGAGTTCATTCCGCAACGTGAGAGCTTGTTGGTGCTCCTCAGTATTCTCCGGCTTGTACTTCATGAGAGCATCCAAAGTACAAGCAAATTCAGACCGCAAGGCAATTGGCCTTACACCCTCTGCGCTGAAGACATTCAACAATAAACTCGAAGCAAACTTGACGAGAACTGGACTGTTGCCTTCGCTAATGAGCTTTCCAATGGAACCGTCCAACTTGATAGGAGAAACAAGTTGCACTTTTAAGAGAGAAAAGATCACCGGCATGTTGAACTTTCTCTGGTCCACAGAATGAACCATCCACCATGTGACATCCTTGGCTGTTGAGGGTGAACATTCACAAAGCTTGTCGAGCATCACCACATAAATCTCATTGCTCATTGGATTTTCATTGACTTGGGTGAATAAGCAGTTCACTGCGTATTGGGCAACCTTTAATAATAGCTCTGGATGCTTGAAAGAATTGTTCTGACAAATTGTCAAGATCTGTGTAAGAGCCATCAAAATTGGGTGGTCACCACTCAAGTCACTCAAAGTTGTTTCCTTGGTGTTTGACAACAAGCTAATCAACTTGTCGCTCATTTGGGTGATCACACCAAAGAGTTGATCGGGAGTAACAGCATCATCCAGAAATGAATGTGCAGCATCTGCACTGGTCTGGGGAACCATATTAGTAGGCCTTAAGTCCTGGCTTTGAGAGTGTGCAACTTGGGAAGCCTGGGCGGTCTGGCCCTTTTGAAATTGTTGATGCAATTGTTGTTGCTGGAGTTGTTGGAAATGCTGCATCTGTGACTGCGTTGGCTGCTCTGGTTTTTGAGAGAGCTGCTGGAGCTGTGCCAATGCTTGAGGGTTATTGACATGGTTAGCTTGCGATGGATGGGGCTGTGGTCCTTGCTGAGATCCAGACATTTGCTCAGGTCTGGAAACATAGGAGTTGGAGCCGAAACCCATGTAAATGCTGAGCTGACTATCACGAAGACCATCCGACTGCAATCCAAGTGGAGGAGGTAATCTGAGTGCGTAATCTGGAAGGCTTTCATCCAAGAACGGCTTGTTTGGAGCGTGACGCTCACGAACAGCAACCTGAGAGCGCATTCTCTCCTCGATTAAATCACTGACATTGCCAACAGCCAAGTTTTCAACCACTTCAATGCACAAGTCCACATTGCTTTGGATAGCAATACTCAAATCAGACAATGGCATCTCGTTAGGGTTGAGTTGTTTACCCAAAAGTTGGATCATTGTAACTTCAATGGTCTCCACCAAGATCTTGCGCCCACTGCATATCACCATACTATGCGCAAGTTGCTGGGCCAAAATCTGGTAACTTTTTCTGAATTTGCCGACATCTGCCTCCGTGGCAAAATCCTTTCTGATCAAAGCTTCCACTGTAGTCAAAACAGCCTCTGAAACTCGGGTTAAGATAGGAACTGCGCATTCCCTGACTGCCCGCGCAAGTGAAGCTTGGAAAGCCCTTCTCAAGTTTGGGTTTTGTGTGAATATCGTATTTCCTTGCAATTTGTTGAACTGCGCATCCAACTGGTTAGCTGGCGCCACATGTGGTATTGGCTCATCCATTTGCCTAACCTGCTGATACTGTTGGAATTGTTGCTGTTGCATCAAAGCGGCTCGCTGTTGCATCTGCTGTTGCATCTGCAAATTCTGCTCTGTACCATCAATCGGCAAACCAGGTATGTCCATGACAATGTTTGCATCTGGTTTGATTCCGAACATGGCGGCCAAGGCATCGGGGTTGGGGTTGTGCGTTCTTATCAACGTAGACGCTTCAACATCTTTGATTTTCATATCAAAGGCATTTAATAACACTTCGATTTCAAATTTGAGGTTGAGTTTCAAGTCTGCACATTCGTAAAGTTCCGCTAAAACTTTAATGATTCCAAGTACCCATGGGTTTGGCGAACGGAAGATCCTAGAGTGGCTAGCCTGCTCAAGAATCTTACACACCAATGGAATCACAATGTGCAAAGTTTTGAAGTCAAAAGACTCAACCAACAAGTACTTCAAGGCCACTTGATCTCTCTTCAAAGGCTTGTCGTTGGCTAAGGTGATTTTACCCAACCATGAACCCAAGTTTTTCAAGTGCATCCTCTCACTTGCGGTGTCCTTGAAGTTTCTCAACAACTTCTCGATTTCCAAGAGCGTAGTGTCCAAGACATACTCGTAAAAAATGGCGTTCTTAAGAGCAAAAACCAAATTCGAGTATAACGTGTGGTTGTTTGGCTCCGTTTTTGCTCTTTCTTTCACCAAATAATTGGCGAACCATGCAAAGTATTCTTCCGTGAATAAATCTTCGACTTCCGCCAACTTATCATACATGTTATCCGATGTCATATTGTTCACAAAAAACAACAACTTATCGGAAATGTACTCCCCAGGCTCCCGTTGAGAAGCAAACCCCACAGTTTTCTTGACCGCTGTGATCGAGTTATACTTCATAGTAACCTCATGTCTGCCTGGGTGTGGGGCTTCGCTAGTCTGCGCGCCCGGTTGCGTATTTGATTCTGGACATGCAATACCGTTAGATGCATCCTTGACAATTTGATACATCTTGGCATGTGCTGACAATGATTGACATTTCAACAAGTGTTTGCAGTACATTGGATATTCATGCAATCTCGACTTGAAGTTGTACAACGACTGCACAGCAAACTTGAACATATGAGAATCTTGAGGCTGGTTACAAGATTCCCAGATGAAGTTGAGAGCCACGGTCAAAGTGGTTCCCTGAATCAAATCCTTTTGAAGAAGAGCTCCAAACAAAAGGGAAGTTGATGCTAATGCTGTTAACGGATACTCGGAAAAGAACCTGTACTCGTCAATCAAAGAATGGATCATACATGCAAACACATCTTGGTCATGCGGATCATCGCTGACTTTCATTCGAGTGAGCATGTCCACAATCTCCTTTATGTCCATATCTTTATTGTACATCTTGGAATAGTAATTCTTCATTTCTTGTTCAACCTGAGGAGGAAAGGCGTTGGAAAAGGCCTCTTCGTTGGCAAGAATAGCCGCATCATGACCGGTGCCGAAATTTATGAGCCTTGGATAAGTGGTTAAAAGCGACAATTGCAAATTTTTGAGTCTTTCAGGATCAATCAAACCTTGAGAGCCCTTAAGAATCTCCAAAAGTGCGTACACCACCGATACCTTGATGGGTTTGCTTGTGGTCAGCGATTGAGCATTTGCTTGTTGACACACCTCAAAATCCTGAGCAATTCTCGCTTCTAAGCGGTCAACCAAAGCCACATACGCAATTGGCCTCAACTTCTGATTCTTGAGATCAGCCTCAATTGCAGATTTCACATCAAACGAATGATTGGATGCTTCGATTATGAAAGTCAAGTAGAGGGCGTATGTCATGGATTTTGCTTTGCTTGTAAGTTCATCGAACAAGTTGAACAACGTAACCACTTGTACTACCTTAGTGAGAGACTCTGCATTAAGTCTGTTGGTGTAGTATTCAATCAACTTGGCGATTGCCAATTGGATGTCAAATTCTTTGAATTTGATGAGGACTTTACCCAACTGCACCAAATTGGTGTCAACTAGGGGTCTATCCATCATGAAAGCGAATAAGCGATCAATCCGATCGAGAATGTATCCGTTTTTATCAGGGATAGCCAAAGCTCCTGCGATGACATGATGGGGCTCAGATCTGCAATGTAATTCAAAAAATTGAGTCAACCACGAATCAAGTTTACGGTCACCTTCAGACTGAGCCTTGAGTTTCTGGGAATTTTGGGAGTTGATCTTGGCAATCACCTGAACTTCGAGCTTAGCGATATTCACAAACTTCAAAAGCTCTGGATCATTATTAACCTCGTCTTCGTAGCAAAGAGTAAGGTTTTTCAGGTTCATGATGTCAAAGGCTCCTTGCTGGGTGTACATGGACTGCAACATGTATAACAAGGTCTTGTCGAACCACCATTCGTAGCTCAAGAATATATCAATCAAACCTTTTTTGAAATCAAGAGCGGAGAATAGCTGCGTAATGCTAGCAATGGAGGGTTGGGCGTTTCTTTTCGACGCGTCAAAAAGATATTCCTGGACCTTGGAGAAAATGGCAAACCAATTTAAGGAACTTGCCTTATTGGAGTCAATTGTTTTCAAGCATGCATTCAACTGAGCACCTTTAGCATTGGCCTCTGGTAAGTTGTTAACAAAGGTCAAAGCGGTCACACCACCATTTGTGCCGGAGAGACCTTGGGATCCAGGGATGAGGATTTCAGCCAAGATCAAAGCGATGCTTTCGTCAGCATCGTCAGGCTTAATTTGGAGCAATGAGGGAAGAAGCTTTTCGGGCAACAAGTTCTCAGGTCCGATTTCGATCAAAAGCTCTTTGAAAGACATGTTCAAAATTGTAAGGAAAAATGTTTGAACTGGGGGGATAGTCAGGTCAAAGGCGTTGAATTGGCCGATGGTCGAGAGCTTATGGAGAAATGGGTAAGTCGGGGACCTTAAGATGCAGTCAAGAAGAACGTGGCACCAAGATTTATCAGTTCTGGAGCTTCTTTCGATAACAAGTTTGGGGACTTGAGATGAGTATTCTTCGAAAAAAGACTTGACTTTGGGAGAATGAGGGTCTGCTAGTCTGGACACAAACGTGAAGGCCACAACCGGATCAATGGAATAGTAGTCAATGAGCTGGAAGACTCTAGTAGTGGGATCGTCTCCGAGGGACTTTTCGAACTCCTGGATAAAGTACTCGATGTAGGTGCAGTCGGACGCCAAGTGCTGGAGCTCTAGGCGAAGGATATGGTCAATGGGGCTAAGGTCTTTCTCAAAAGATCTTTCGTCGTTGGCAAGACTGAGTAACTTGTGATAGAACTGAGGATCGACTCGGGGTTTTACCGTGCTCAAAATGTATCTGATCTGGTGGTGATGCGATTGGTAGTTTTCCTGTGTTGCAGTGGTCAAAAGAATCGAAAGCTGGCTGAACACAATGGTAATAAACTCGAGGTCGTGGTCGTCTGTGCTGAGATCTGTGGCTGGAGTTTTGACGCTCAAAGCAGTTTCTTTGAGAACTTGGTGGGCGTTGGCTTCTTCTTCAGGGTGCTGAGGTGATGTGCCCGCGGGGCTTGGTGCTTTGTGCGAAGTCACTTTAAAAATTAGATACGCGGATTGGAAATGGCCTATGGTTCTGAAGACCGAAAGCAGATCTAGTCAGTAGTCTGGTTTCTTTGCTGGATGTTAGTATTTGTGGCGAGATATTTGTGCGTTGGTATTTGTGACACGCAGAATTTGGGGATGGAAGAGAAATTCAATTGCTTTGAATCTAGAGATGTGTAGATGTCTGTGTGTGGGTGTTGGGCACATACGGTTGTTCAGAAGGCGGAACCGCTTGTATTGATCAAAAGTACACTGTGAGTTTCTAGGCAAAAAAATGGTGAGGTTTGGTGGAGGCCGCGGGGTTACCCGACGCGCGCTTTCTCATTGCGACTGATTCACTCCATTGCAGGGTCTACAAGGCTTACACTGCCAGAGTTTTGGAAGCTTACACTGCCAAAGCCTTAGGCTTACACTACCAGAGTTTTGAATAATCTCATATATTTCGTATCAATTTAAATTTTAATATTTATTTCTGTTTCCCCTTACCCCGTTGTATGACCTCAATTGCTGATGATTTCCGTTCACTCTAGCATTGATTTCCCTTCACTCTAGCATTGATTTGTCGACACCAATAATGAACCGCTATTCTATACAAGTGGTTCATCATTGCTGCAAAAAATTGTCCTTAAAATCTTAAATCTTAATGCAATCTCTAATCTGCTTTCTTAAAGACTCGTTACGGATTTCTCCGTATGCCTTTTTCAAAAGCAGCCTCATGGTTTCGTTTTCTGCCACAAGATCCTCCGAAGAAGTCCTAATAGAGCCGCAATCACTAAAGGATTCCTTCCGTCCTGGCACTCTAAGGCTGTGTTTTTCCCACGACCCGGTAGTCAAATCGGAGTAAATCAGATCATTGTCTTTGCTAGAAAAGACCGAGCAGTGTGATCGGTTCTCCTTTTGGAAGCTGTCGTCGCTGAAAGACGAAGTGGCTGACAGGGGAGCGGCATGTGGTGGCGAGTTGATGAGCGAGCCTGTCGACATACTAAAGCTTTTAAACATTTCAATCACTGATGATCCCTTTTGGGTAGATGTCTTCTTTGTGCTTGCTTTCGGATACGCCACAAAATTTGACTCGTCCGGGTTCAGGTTGACGAAAAGCGATTCGTCAAATGAGAAAAGAAACTCGCCAAAGAAATTTGTCACATTTCTGATGGTATTGCCCCACTTGGTATCGTTCAAAAGATGCTGATACACAACTTCCTCGTCACCTTCGCCGAGGGACATGAGAAGGGGCTTGTTCCGAAGAAGCAACCCAATGGAGACCTTGAAAATACCTGCTTTCCATCCCTCCATCAAGCAAAAATCAATGATACGGTTGTTGATAGAAAAATCCGGCGTGTGTATCAAGTTGATAGAGAGCCACCATTGGTATAAGAATACCTTGCAGTCGCAGTGAGTTGCCAAATGCGTTACTAATTGTGCATCAATAGCCGATAATATGTCCATGAATTCAGTGTACCATTTGTCTAAAACACAGGACATGGTTGCAGGGACAAAGATGGCCCGTAGTTGGGGCTCACATTCCATGACTTTGCACAAGGCATGAAATGTCAACTCCAGGTTTCGGAAGTTGTAGAACAATGTGCCCACTAGGAAAAGTAAGCCCTGGCAGTAGCCGAGTTCCAAGTCATAGTTTGCGTAGACGTTCAAGATGGTGAGCAAACTCGAGATGGTTTCTTCGTTTTGGAAGAAAGGGATTTGAGGGAATGTTCTGCTCAAGTCTTTGTTGATTTGGGACGAGATGCTGCGATTGTAAGAGTGCTGAAAATTTGTGAACAAGACCTTAGACTCGGTGGGAACCTGGGTCAAATTCTTCTGATTGACAAGCACCAACTTCTGCCAGGCGAGTCTCCTCATCTGCACGGGGATGAGCGTTTGGAAAAAAGTCATTTTAGTATAGTTTGGGAGCATGAGGATGGTTTTGTAAGGATTATTCATGAACGAGATCCAGTAGTCACGCTCGATATCGGACCGGAAGCCTTGCGAAGCTTGTTCAATGGTTAACTTGCAACAGCTGGCCGTGGACTGGGACACAAGCTGGTGGCATTTGGTGCACTCGGTGAAGTCGTCGGTCGTATAGTCGTAATCTTGGAATAAACGCATCAAACTATCAGCATCATAAGTATCCTCGGACATATCGTTGGCGGAGAAGCGGTTGAGATCCGCCTTTAAGTCTAAATTGTTTAACATAAGAGTATTTCCTGACAACTGCATAGCAGAAAGCGACTCTTCGAGTTCAAGTAAGGTCTCGGAAAACATTATGAAACAATGATCAGAAGGATATGGATAGTTGTAAGGAACTAAAAAAGGAGCAGAACGATTGGACGGAGTTGGGTTAAAAGGAGTGTTGAACAGAAGTGAGTTGAACGGTGTTGAGTTGAACGGTGTTCAGTTGAACAGGGTTGATCTAATCAAAGTTGAGCAACTAATAAACCTGATAAGTAAGAAGGCTGAATATTTAGAACTAGGACTCTTGAAGTAATGAACGTAAGTGCACAGCGCAAGTATAAGGAAGGAAAAGAGTGGGTGCTTGGCGGTGGCTAGAAAAGAAGGCAGGGGGTCAGTTTTATCCCTATGAGGTAAATGTGTAATTCGCGAAAGACCGTCACCATAACAAGGAGGACGAGGTTCTAAGGGGCAGGCGCATGATATTTTCGCGGCTTTGCATTATGGCCCTTCGTCTGTTGCTAGCATGAGCTTTCGCTGCGCATAGTATGTTTTTGTTCGGCATACAAGCGGGCGGCCGCGTTCTGGAAGGACATGTGGATATTGTCTGCTGAAGAAAAGAAACGGGAGAAAAACATGCCGAGAACCCTGGCAAATATGTAAACAGATTAATAGGGGGTAGCGCCATTTAGTTTGGCGGCTTCGAGCAGTAGTTGGCGCGAGCAGTATTTGGCTTGCAGTAGTCGTGCATTGACTCGGAGCCTAGTTTCAAGATGAAACCACCGTGTTTGAATAGACTATGCGGCAGCCGAGGCAGGCCAATCAAAGGACACAATGGATACAATTAAGGTCGGCAGCTCACAGGACTTGAAACAACTGGCAACGAGCCATAGAATTTTATTGCAGCTTACAAAACTGTAAATAGTATCAATAAGCTTTTTTTTTTAGTCCTGACGCTTCTAGGCTTATTGTATAGAGCGAGAGCACGAGTTTCAGACGAGCACTGAAAGACTTTAGACAATAGGATGCGTTGTTGTCAACGGAATAGTACGAGCACAGTCTTCAAGGCTTGGAATCTTATGGTGGTCTGTCTTTTGAGACGTAAATCTGAGACTAAGAAATTTACTAGATTCATGAAAGACTAATTGCATAGCAATTGGTTAGTCTTGGAATGAGTATCTGCACAAAAAAAGTCAGTAGTTTTCTTCGGACTTTAATCTTTTTCGAGAAGACTAGTCGGCGATTGACCATGCCTCCATAGGTTCAGAGTGATTGGTTCCGAAGGTACCCTCGGTGCGTGACGGGCTTCTCATACCATGTACCCATTTCAATTCCCCAAATAAGATCAAAAAGGTTCCAAACTTCGCCATATCGTTTCTACCCTCTGAAAAAAGCCTCATCTCTTTTCCCACCTCAAATTCCATATTTTTGCTTGTTTCACATGGGGCCTTTCTGTCCTGGGGTAGCCTGGTGTACGAGTGTTTTCCGCGGGCCCATTTCCGAGAACTGACAGGCCCGTAAAAAGATCTTCTACAGGGGTGAACTACTGCAGGCTCTCCTGCGGCAGCAAATGTCCGGGATTTTCCCTTCTTCATTTCCCAATGTGTTGCTAGTCTATGACACTATACAATCGGCCACATCAAATTAGATGACTCTGTAATACACGGCCAGCTTTTTATTTCTGAATGCCAAAAATGATAAAAAAAAAAAAGATAAAGGGAAAAATCTGTTCCAGCAGAATAAACAATGCTAGGATTCATTTTGCAATGTCATTAAAAGAAGTTAGGAAAAAACTTATTGACTAAGGTTTCCATCACAAATAGAAATTGGTCGCTTGTACCTTCCTCTATTACTGGTAGTGAATCAGTTGCAGAGTCCACTGTTAAGTCACCATAAAGCACCATCCTGGCCTTTTGCCCGGTGTATTGGGTGCGAAGTTTTCCACCCGTGCATCTCACACATCGTAACTATAGGATGGTCTATTTCTTCAAGGCAACTATCAAGTCCGACAGCCAGTACGATGATTTTTCTTTGGGCGACGAGTCGTCTGAAAAAATCATCTACATGGGCGCAGACAAGATTGAAAACGACCCATTGATCAAGCACTCACACCCCAAAAACATCTGGTTCCACGTGGATAAGCATTCCTCCGCCCATTTGTATCTACAGTTGAGTGCAGAAGAGCAGAAAGTCAAGTTTGAAAATCTCCAGCTAGATGAAGGTCTTCTTCAGCAGCTAGGCCAACTCACCAAAGCCAACTCCATCAAGGCAAACAAGTTGAACAACATCTCCATCATATATACACCAGTGGACAACTTGAGAAGCGACGGACTGATGGATATTGGAACTGTGACGTTTGTGAATCCCCAGAAAGTCAAGCGCATCCATGTTGCCAAGAAAGATAATGCCATCGTGAACAAGCTTAACAAGACCAAATACGAGGTACCAACGGACAAATTTATAAAGGACCAGGCCGATCAGCTCAATGCATGGGCACAAGAGCAGAAGGCTCAAGTGCGTAAGCAAGAACAAAAATCCAAGGAGGAAGCCAAGATCCGCCAGGAACAAAAGAGACTCAATAAAGACCCTTATGCGGATATGTTCACTGAAGAGAACCTCAAGGCCAGCAGCAACGAGTTCCGGAATGAAAACTGGGTGGAAGACGAATTCTGGTAGTTGCAATAGGAGGCAGTTCATATTCTTACTGGGTATTTCTGAAAAACTAACATCTTCAGACCAGACATGGCACTATAGGATATAACTTATGGACGGTTATTACTGCTAGTACTGTTATTGATATTGGCATAGTTTGTTGTTAACAATATTGGTACCATGCGATTATAGGCCTGTTGGACTAGATTGTTGGGTTATACTATTAGATTGGATGTGACTGGATGTGATTGGATGTGACTGGATGTGGCTGGATGTGATTGGATCTGGCTGGATCTGACTGGATGTGATTGGGTCTGGGCCTCACTGGATCTGACTGGTTCTCACTGGTTCTCACTGGTTCTGACTAGACTAACAGGTGAACCTAAATCTTAGGCTATCAGCATCAATATCAATCCTACTGATCTCAGCCCCATCAATTAATGCCACGTCTGGTACACTACATTGCTACATCTTGATAATCATTGATATATATTACTGTAGAATGCAGACAGATTACTCTTGTTCAATTTTGATGGGAAATTTGCCGGCCGCTCTCTGGTCGTTCCACTTCTCGACCCAGTCAACAGGACACAAGGAAGTGTAGGTCTTCCAGAAAATCTGGCATGGTTCAAAGTCTTCACCCTTGACGGACACACATTTGTGGTAGTCGACGTAACTCTGTCCACAGTGCTTGGTCTGGTTTGTGTTGGGGAATCTTGGGTCGAATTGAGGAGTTTCGAACTTAAACGTTGCTTCGTCGATGGCCATGGTTGTGTGATGTATATGCTTTGGTCTGGGAACCTGAGTTTTTTTCTGGTGGTGCGATAATGGCTCCGTACGATTGGTCGGCTCTATGCAGGTCCAGAAATCACCCCACAAACTATTCATCTTTACATCCTGGGGATGTTTGGGTTGTTTCTGTATTTACTTAACACAAGAGGTATACCTTGGGATAAAATTTTGAATTTTTAAACTATTGCGTGAATTATTGACATGATGAATTATCTACCTTTCCGCAGTATTCCAGCAGAACGTACACCAGACTGCGAATGCGGAAAGTCGACTACGCAGTCTACCTTCAATCTAATTCAAAATACATTTTTCGATACTTCTATTATTTCACTTTATCTCAAAAAAATGATCTAGCTATACTCCAAGATTTACCTAGGTCTCCTCTGTTTGCTTTGTCCAGCCTTCGATTGTCTTGGTGCTCTCACCCAATAGTAGCAAGATGGAGATTGAGGGTGTTTGATATACTTTGTAGCCCTTGATTTCTCGGAGAGCATCCTGCTCTTGCTGCTCTTGCGACGACGTGCTTACGGAGATATCGTCAAAAAATACACTAACGTTTTTTCGGCTCATCGCAGGCTTCAATGATGGGTTGATCAACGATGGGTGCAATGCGGCTTTGTTGAATTGTACAATATGGCCCTTGGTTTTTTGCTTGACCTGCTCAGCAACCGTAATGGCCTTGGCTAGATCAGGGCCCTTTCCGGCAATGAAAATGGCTTTGTTGGAGGAAAAGCCCTTTAAGCCGGCCTCAATGTACTTTGTGGGTGGTGAAGAGCTCACGTAAATGACGCAATCCTCGATTTTGGGGCTCAACGAGAGCTGGCTGGTGAGATACACGTACGCCTCTTTGATGTCATCGTGGAAGGCTTTCTTCTCCAGGTCGAGCACCTCTTCAACTTGTGCAAGGTCCATCGCCGGTGAAACCTGGTCCTGATCGCGCTTTAATCTTCTGTCTGCAGGTAACTCTAGGTAGATCTACAATGTCTCTTTCAATCACTGATTACTATCTAAATGCTATCACAAGCTCCTACACAAAGCAGGTGAACTCGTTCTCGCTGTACTCGAGTGCCTTGTACAACTTCTGGTCGATGTCATTGGCCGTGTAGCCCAAGTCTTTAAACATGCCCTCGACTTTCTGGATCTCCGCTATTACTATCTGCACGAGATTGAGGCAGTAGTCATCCAACTTGAGCGTTTCCGACGCCTCGAACACCTCCACAAAGAAATCAAGGTCAAGCTTGATGTTGCCCAAAATCCTCACGATCAAATTCTCGCGCTGCGAAACTTCTCGAATACACTGCAAGAACTTGAGCAAGAAATGTGTTTGCAATTGCTGGATAATTGTCACGAACGTGCCAGTGTCGGTAATTGGCTTCAACACATGAACAAGCTTCACAAAATGCAATAAGCAGTCATACACGAAAGGATCAATCTTGATTTGCATCTTGCCATCGGCTTTCTTGCCAAGCTGTATGAAGTGCCGGTCGATGCGCGTCTCAATCCAATTTTTCTCAACCTCATTGATATCATCTAGAATGGTGATCTTCACCTTGTCCAAGTTAGCAAAAAGCTTTAAATTCTGCTTCTGCAAAGTCTTGTCGAATGACTGGTCGAATTTTTGCGTCAACTTGGGGAAGATGAAATCGCCAAGAGCCGTGAAATTATTCATGGTCAAGATCTTAAAGATACACTGCTCGGTCTCGTACGTCGCTGTGTTCTCCACTGCCTGCATTTCTGCCTTTTCGGATGTGAACTTTTTCACACTGGAGTCCACAAGCACCGTCATGCTCCTCATAAATTGGATTTCCAAACTCATTAGAATCCTTTTGCTAGGGTATGGCGTGACGATTCTCACGTCCCCACCTGAGATATCTGACTTCCTGATAAACAACAGGCTAAGCATATCAAGAACATAAAGCTCATAGTAGTAAAGAGTTTGCATCAGCTTGGTGTAGATCACACTCTTCATCTTTCGATCACCAAAGACGTTATACTTTTCCCAATCTTCGAGATCGTAGAACTGTGAGCAGTCATTGACCCATGTGGCACACACCGCCTCCAAAATCCGCTGGTCAAAGTAAACTGAGGCCTCTCGTAAGTGCTTAATCTGCTTATTGGTATCCATATTTTTCCCCGTGTTTCCAATAAGAGCAGCGTACTGGCCACACCGTGTTAAAAGCTTGCAGATACTGCCCGAGATTTTCCGAAGAAAAAAGATGGTGGAGAGCGAGTTGGTGTGGTATGGAAGGAAAGTCGAGTAATTAGACGGAGTGACTTTCATTTGGTCTGTGGGGCTGTTTGAGTCGAAAATGGCCATTAAGCGCGAAATCATATCGTTCAACATCTTGAAAAACAAATCCTTGAGTTCTCCATTGACGTCAACGTTGTATCCGTTCTGTGGGTTGGAATAATGTACGTAATTCTTGACAAATTTCGACACGTTTGTTTCAAAGAATTCCTCAACATATGACACGAAGTTGGCAAGCACTAACCATGTTTCGTTGATAATAGATAGGTCGAGGTTCTCACTATTGCCAAATATTTCCACAATGATACGCTCTTTTTCGGCATCTATTTCCAGAGTGGTATAGGCAGAAGAGGCTCTGAAGTACTCCTCGACATTTTCAAATTTCTCGACAATGTGCTTCACATAGGATCCATTTAGTCTCATCTCGCTGAGAGAGTTGATGTACTCAGTAAGCCTTTGTTGCATGGACGAAAACCGGTCAGTGAATTTCTTGTGCTGATGAAGAATCTCCGCTTCAAGTTTTTCCAACTGTGAGTTGAGAAAGTCCTTGATTGGAGTCGAGCTCGAATTGGAGTTGTCGCTGTTCATGCGGTGCAATTTATCCACGAGATCAATAAATTTCACGTCCAGCGCTAATTTGCGGTTTCCACCCGTAGATGCACCCACGTCGTGATCCATAGAGAGTAAGTCCTGGAGTGACTTCTTCTTGAACTCATCGGCAATGTTGGTCACCTCCTTGTAAACCCTGGCTAGGGCGGTGTTCTGGAGATTGTGGGTCTGCTCCAATGCCCTGATGGCCTCGGCATCCCCCGAGTCGCGAGCCTTTGCCTTTGCCCTTTCTTGCCTCTCATGGATGTACTGTCTTTCCTTTAGGAAGTTGTTGTAGTCCTCGATAAAAGAGTCGTGGTTGTGGTTAGACAAGTACTCAATAAATTTTTTGGGGAGGTCAAAGATAAACTGGTTTGATCGAATGAAGTCAATGAGCTTAGTGACTTTGGCTTCCTTGGCGCTGTGTTCCATGATAGGTCTAATCATCAATGAAGATGAAAGATTCAAATTGTTGATCGATTCCTCCAACTCACTCAACAACGTGTCGCCTTGCGTGGTTCTCCTTAGGCTTCTCTTGGAGGCTGGATTGAAGACTTTGGTCAGCTCCAAATTCTTTTGTGCCTGAGATTTCAGGTTCTTGAATGCAGATAAGTTGTCATCAATGGCTTTCTTACACGATAAGAACCGTTCGTAATTGTCATTCAACACGGATTTAAGTTCCGACGTCTGGTGCCGAATCATGTTGTCCAAGCCGTTGAGATTCGACATTAATTGATCAATAGAGGTATCTTGATGAACCACTGACAAGTACGCCTGCGGATTAAAGGCCTGCGACGTGACTAGGAATTTTGTGAGCTCCGGGTCAGTCGGAGAAGATATGGCACCTTTCTTTTGTAAGATGCGGGCCAAATTTTGCCCTGTCAATGGATCCTCTTGGCTATTTTCGGTACTCATATGGCTGGACTGTAGATCTAGATCGAGAATCTGATTAAGAATGGCGTATTGTTCTGTCTCATCCATATTATCAAGGGTTTCAGGGTCGTAGAACACGGGCTTCTTGCCGACTACCATGGGGCTTTCTAGGTCAGCAACCCCGTAGAAAGCATTGAGGCTTTCGACATTATCGTTGTATTTAAGCATAGGGCAATGCTTGAAAGGAGTATGAATGCGCTAATAATCAGGCACACCCTGTATGGATACCGTATACACCCTAGAGATATTCTTGTATAGAGGTATCTCACTACCGGTGAGCTGGACCTGTATCGACTCACAGGTAGTGCGCTGCATAAGCACGGCGCGCACAAGTCAGGAAACTGCTTCTCACCTTCTACACCACCGGATTTCGGGTAACCCCTTCACATCCATTGGTTGCAAAATCCCATATCTTCTACAACATCTACAGAACCTGCCATGCAGCACCAAAAGGAGCTTGGGGGTGCACGTGCGCTCTTGCAGCTTGGCACGGATGATCCAAAACAAGATACAAATATCGGCGATGACGCCATGGGCCACGAGAAAAGTGACCACGACCTACTTATTGACGATCCAAAAAAGCCACCGCTGAATCTAGGCGAAGAGGTCCTTCACGGAAAACAAATACCGGAAGACGGTGGCAAAACTGACATCTCTAGCTATAATGAACCTCATGGGGGTCACGCTATAAATGCCGTTAGTTGCAAAAGCGACGTCAACCATGCCGAAGATGCAGATTTCTTGGACAAGGCCAACCAGCTGTTGAACGATGCTGTTGAGGCTGCGGTTATGCGATACGTTGGTGGCACTTTAGAGTCTGGTGAGGGTTTGGAAGGGTCAGGAAACGGGGAGAACAGCGCGGAGCTCATTCAAAAACGCAGAATCAACCATGATGATTTGATGTCAGAGTACCAGTGGGATAAGTTCTTGCAGGATGAAGTTGCAGCTGGGTTTGAGCGGACTTCACCTACTAAACGAGCTCGCAGAAAAAGTTTTCTGGGCACCAACGATATCGACCCCGAGTTGGCCGATCTTGACACCACCTCAGAGCACGATCAGCTAGTCCATGCGGCTATCATGGGCGCCGGGGAGTTGGCTAAGCAACTTTCTATCACAGGGACTTCCCAAAATAGACATAATCAGCTATCCATGCTTCCGGACAGGGCTCTTAACCCCCACTCCAGCGACGGAGAAGATCATGACAGAGACGATGCCTCCAAAAATCAGTCATTGAAGAGACGACGAGAGTCAACTATAAAGCTGAAGCGTGTGTTAAAGAAGCAACCCGAAACTGCAGTCAACACACTGCCCAAATCAAAATACAACCACTCGTCCATTGGGGCTCTAATCGAGCAAGCTTCCAATGAAGCGTGCATGTGGTACAACATCCAGTCAGACACTCAGGCAGGAGGGCCGAGGTTATTTTCTCGTGTCGAAATCGATATTGTGGAGAACTTCATTCAAGGCTATTGTCTGATTAATAACCTAACCCGAAACGATATATGCCGGCGCGTTTGGGCTGCAGACCGCCCAAAAGACAAATTTTGGGAGTGCTTGTCTAAAGTTCTACCGTACCGTTCCCGTGCTTCGGTATACAAGCATATTCGGAGACAGTACCACGTATTTGAGATCCGAGCCAAATGGACTAAAGTCGAAGACGATCTATTGAAGAAACTCACCGAGATATCATCACTAAACTGGAAGGAAATCGGTGCCGCAATGAATCGAATGCCCGAAGACTGCAGAGACCGTTGGCGCAATTACATCAAGTGTGGAGAAAACAGAGTGGCACACGTGTGGTCGGAAGCTGAGGAAACTTCACTAAAAAACATCGTCATGGATATGATTACCAAGCAGAACATAAGCGATAAGCCCATCAAAATTAACTGGACTTTGGTTAGCGAACGGATGAATGGCGTGCGCTCCCGAATTCAATGCAGATACAAGTGGAACAAGCTTCTCAAACGAGAATCGTTAGCACGCATTGCCGTCATGGACTCGGCAACCAAACTATGGCTTCTTAACAAAATCTCCGAAATGAATGTGCCTGATGTCGACTCCATTGATTGGGATTATCTCGTGCACTTGTACCAAGAAACACATAAAGAAAAGAGCAAGATTCTTTGGACGACAGGAGATTTCAAGGTTGCTTTTGACAAAATGAAACGTTTGGTCAGAGACAAAAACATCTCTCTCCACTCGTTACTTACTAAGCTCATCAGCAACTTGTACGATGACAACAGTCGGAAAACTGCATACGAAGAACTACAGGCCAAACCACAAAGTCATGATGCCGATGATGAAGCTGCATCCGTTGCAAATGCTGCAGTTGCTGCTGTATCTTCTGGGGTAAGCGGCCAAGAGGCTCAGCCTCAGGAATACAGTCTATGGAGATAATATGAGACATGTGAGCATAGACTATGAGAAAGTGAGAATAGACTATGGGAAAGTGAGAATAGAACCAGACATGTGAAATAGACTTCCAGACATGTGACAGTGTAAAGTGAAACATTGCGTGAGTAAGTTAATTCAAATTCTGAATTTCATATGTTGATTTCCAGATGGTGCTCTCTTGATGTCGTTGATTTGGTCTCTTGCAACTTCTGGTTTTTTGTTTCCTGCATATGGACGTGTTTCGCATCATCACCGGTGGAGCCTGCACATTGAAACTGAAACAAACATCCACACCACCATATCCATGAGTTCAGCCAGCCTACCGCTCGATTACTATATCGAAGATGCACCGATGGGACCTTCAGAATTTGAAGGTGTTTATAAGCGCATGCTTGGCTTAGAGCTGGAACTCGTGGAGTTCCAGGAATCGAGCAAAGAACTAGAACAGGCCCTCGAAGAGGAGCTACGCGAGCTAGAATCCCAAAATTCCGAGTTGTTGGCACAAGTCCGTGCCAAAGACCTCAAAATACTTGTCTTATCTGAAAAGGTGATCCAGTTAAACACGGAGTTGAATACCCTTCATGAGGAGATGGTTGAGAAAACAGAAGCCTATACCAAGGAAACCAGAGAGCTTAAAAGCAAGTTGGTCAGCATAGAAATTCTGAACGACGATATGATCTCCAATGACCGAGTGCTTGAGAGTAAGCTTCAATTATCGACGCAGTTCAACAATGAGTTGCTTGAAAAGCTAGCAATTGTTGAGAACGACTTAGAACTAGAGAAGCAGGAGAATGCCAAACACAGATTAGCCATCTCCAACCTTGAAAATTCCACGTCAACGCGGCGACTTTCTCGGAAATTGGCAGGGGCCCAAGGCCTCGAGTCTGAAGATGTTACATTTGCAGATGGCACGATTTTGGATATCAACGAAATGCTCGCATCTGAACCAGCCAAACCAACTGAATCGCGCATTCCCAAATCAGGCTCTCTTACAAAAGTGCAAAGTTTTGTTGTGAAATCTGAGGTCTTGAGGCAAAAAGCTGGAGACATGAGTACCACGTTGGCTTCATATACCGGTGAAGAGTCCAACAGAAGGCATTCGCGGCTAGCCGGAGATAATCGCGAAGAACATATGCGAATGTCAAAGAGTATGGAGAGAAAGTCTTCTAAAAGAGGTGCTGCAAGAAAAGAGGCCAAATTAGAGAGGCCAAATACAGAACCAATGAATTCTGCGACAAAATATGCACTGCCAAAGGAAAGAACGTCACTTTTTCCTATCAAGAGAGTTAGTTCAACCGAAGCACAAAGTCTTCCACCTAGTTCTATGATGAGAAGCGGAAGTCTTCGGCGAAAGACATCTGGTCCAGCCAAGAAGCAAGGCTTTCGGACCTCGGTCAAGAGGCTCTTCTTTTAGCCTTTAATAACTAAGCCAGGCAAAGAAGCCTTTAATAGCGAAGAAATACTTTAATAGCAATAGCGAAGGAATACTTAATAGCACTCACAAAGAAGTTGAATATCGAAATAATTCTCGAAATCATCATCAATGGTCAATACCAAGATAAGTATAGAAACCTTCTAATAGCTTGGGTGTTCACACACCCAAACTATCTACTTTGTAGGTCACGTGACAATGTGTTATGGTACACGCTCGTAGACACGTGACCTTATAATGAACAAGTCGGGCGCATTCATTGAAGCATCCACCATAGCCTACCTCTTCATTTCCCACTATGGCTATTGAGTACGCTCTGCTTGTCCAGAATTACAGCCAGGAAGATGCCTACGAGTATTTGGCCGATTTGAATTTTCAATTGGTGGGCCCTGCTGCCCACAATACAGATTATCTGTTGCTCCTCCAACAATTAACTGAGCTAGTCAAGCTTGTCCTCGAGGACGCCAGCAAAATGCCCCAAGCAAAAGAAGAAGGCGACGATAGAACCAAAATTGACGACAAACCCTCTTTGAATGTGGCCCGGCTCATATCCAGGAACCTTTCCATCGCGTTGAGTCAATACCCCAACAAGTCATACGATATTGCCAACGACCTCTTGACGTACATTACTCTTGATGAGAGAGGAAACCTCCCGTGCAATGGCCAGATGGCGTGCATCTTATTGGTGGATTTGGTGGACACGTATCCTTTGCACATGTCGTCCTTAATCAACTTTGCAGTCTCGCAGATCTATAAGTTGTTGAAGAAGAACCCCAATGCAGACTACCAGTTGGTTTTCTTGACTGCCTCGCTTTTGAAGGTGGCATCGAAATCGGATGTGGACGAGAAAACTCAGGCGAAATGGGTTAAGATGCTTTCGAAAGCTATCCAACAACACCCTATTATTGTTGGAGGGAGTGGTGGTGGTTCCGAGTCCACCATTCTCATTGTCAAGTACTACATTCTAGCTTTCAAAAATCTTCTTCTTTTGCGGGTGGCGTCCAACTACCAGGACTTACTTGAGTTCTCGACATCTTCCACTTCAGGAACGAAAATGAAACCGGAGGCCATCATGAGTCATCAAAACCTGTACCAGGTATCTATTCTCACGTCTCACGAAAAAGTGTTTTTGCAGTGCTTACAAAGTCAGTTCTCAGAGATCCGTTCGGCAATGGTGGACCTTTTATCGATGCTCCTCATCAACTTTGTCTCAACTGGGAAGCACAACAACATCGACTATTTGTTGAATCTATACCCTCTTCCAGAACCCAATGTATGGGATGAGTCTTTAACTGTTCGGATGAACCAAGACTCAGAGCCCATAATTGAGCCAAAGAAGGATAGGAACTTGCTCATCAACCATGATAGCGAGTCTATCATCACCGCAAACACGACCTTGTTACTGTTGCAGGCCGGTTGCACTGAAACTCTCATTGCCTATGTGCAACTAGAACTGCTTCAAGATCCAGAGTACTTGTCTCAGAATCTCACCGGCATATTGGACGCGATCTTGCTAAAGTTTGCTGGCATGAGTAGCCCATTTCACATCCAAAACCAGCATTGGGTGAAAACCTTGGCCGATTGGACCGCAGTCATTGAGTTTCTTGTCAGCGAAAGCGGTTCTTCTTCCCATGAAGTGCTAGCACAATACATAGTGCGACAATTTTCCGCGTCTGAAGAAGAGGTCAAGCACGAAGCCGAAAATACCACAGCAGGGAAAAATAAAAAAAGGGAATCCATGTTATTCGGATTCAAGGCCAAAAGAAACAAAGTCAAGACTACAAAGGGCAAGGAGGTCTCCCTCTACACTAACCCATACCAAATAAGGCTAGTTTTAGTGATTCTCGGGGCCTTTTTACCTTACGGCCTCGACTTTAATGCTCTAGCCCAATCGAAATCAGAAGATGACGTGAAATTAGCTGGTCAAATAGACGAGGTTGCAGAAAACGAACTAGATGAAGAAGAGAATGTCATCACACAAGCCAAAACTAGCTATATCAAAGACTTGCTTCTTGCTTTGGTGATCAACGAAAACGAACTTATCAGAAATTACGCATTGAATTCACTTTTGCAATATGTGAAGGTCAAGAAATCGGAAAGTAACTACTTGATTCTTCAATTGTTTCTGTCGGTCAGCGCCGAGGCTCTGCTCTTGGAGTCGTCGCAGGATGGGGTCCTGAGTCTGTTCAATAGAAACATTTCCTCATCTAGCACTACCAAGCTTTATGCATATTCCTTGGCGTTGCTGGCGTTGATCAAGGAATCCGATGCCACGATTCTTCAGCACTCCACTATTGCCAAAATCTTGAGTTTCTGTACCCAAACTCTTAAAAACAGCAGTATAGTGGGGGCGAAATTCTCGAAAAATGCCGCTTGCTGGATCATTTTGACTTCCTTGGTGACCTTCTACCCTGAGTCGGAATTTGTGAAGTTAAACTCGTCGCAGTTTTTAGTTTTTTGGAAGAATCTCTTGACTTCTCAGTTTGCGGCGGGCGATATGAGTGATGTGGAGAGCTCACATCATCTCAGTGAGATTTTGCGAAATCTTAAGCTCAGAAGCTTGAGTCTTGTGTGCTTGTTGAATTACATTCTGGCTGTGGAGCATACCCCCGAACTTTCCAAGCAGTTACAGTTTCTCCTTGTGAAATCTCACAAGTACTTGATCTATCTTGAAAGCAGCATGGGTCAGATTGGGTCAGTAACGAGCTTTTCGCCTCATGCCTTCAACGAAAATGACTACAATCTCAACTTGGCCAGCAATGTGATTTTGTCCAATCACATGGGCGCTTCCACCGCTGTTTCTCTTGAAAACCAGTTGAGCAGCATGATTCTTTATAACAAGAAGATTGTTTTGCAAGGGTTTGTGAAGCTTTCCAACGCTCTAAAGAGCGATGTCAACTCCAGCTTGGTGGTTTTTGTTTCAAAGGTTTTCTCGGACCCTAAACTTTTCTCCAGGATCCCGGTCACCGAGTATGGCAAGGAGAAGTTGCAAAAGTCCTCTAAAAACAAGCTGGCTGCGGCGGTGCTTCCACATGAAAACAAAGACCTTATTCTTCTAGATGAGGAATACAACTATAACTTTGGGTTGACTAGCAAGTACCAATCTGTGCGAAGACAAGGTGACTCAATTTCCACTGACACTGGTGATACATTGGCAGAACCATCCTTGAACATCACCAGCTGGATTGGTTCCATTGAACTGCCCATAGAGGCGGTGGAAAGCAGAAGCTTTAACTTTGATCCGATGTCGTTGTTGCTTGTTGACTATAATTTTCCCCCAACAAACTTGATCACGTCGATAGTTGACTTGTCCATTGAGCTTTTCCAAAGAGTCTTTTCCAGTTTGACTTATAAGATCCAGTTCTCTCTTTTAGAGCAGTTAAGGTCAGCTTTGAACTCCTCCAATACAGACCCGTTGAGGAAAAAGGCCATCATGGTCAATATCTCTGTGACTATGAGCGGTCTTTTGAAAAACCTCGTGGCTAGTGACACTCAGATCAATGAGGACCTAACGTCTATTATCATTGAGATCTTGAAGCTGATCGATGTTACGAATTGCCTGGTGCTCTCGCTCAATAGTGACTCGTGTGGCTTGGCGACTTCCTTGCTCAGCAGGGCTAAAACCGAGGAGCTTATTGCTATATTTGTGAGTGAGATTGTGAAGGATACGCTGCCCTATGCTAGGGGATTTCTGCTTTTGTCATTGGCTAAGATATACAACTACACTCATGTGGGTTTCTCGAATATTTACGACGTGAGCATGCAACTCTTGAAAGATTGCCATCCTCTTATGTTGTTCTACAGTTTGCGGTCGACGTCAGTTTTGTTTGAGAACTCTTTGGGTAACCAAGGAATGCTCGAGGACTTGGTGGGTCAGATCTACGATGCTTTCTTAGCCAATTCCTTCGATATATCCTCGAAAGATGTCGTTTTTCTGAATTTCAGATCCAACTACAGGGTGACCAGCGAAATGTCTCGCATGCTCAAAGTGTTCATCACCTCGTTGGGGCCCGGAATCAGAGATATCCAACTGGTGACAAAGTCAAAACTATTCCAACTTCTTCTCTCTATTTCAATGGGCATCGGGTGTGAGAATCTGCTTGAGTACCAAGAATCGCTTGTCAACTTGATGGAAAGTTGCAAAGAAATTATTGTTTTTGACTCTGGCTTCATTGAAGGTTTCAGTCACTGGTTCAGTGAGCTCTGCGCCACAATAATCACTTACAACATGAAAGTCGGAGTTGGAATTTTGAGTCCCACGTCTGTGGCTCTGGGTGCACTTTTCCCGATGACCTCCAGCCATGAATTGACAAGGTTGGCCTACTCAAGTTTGGCAGAGTTGACCAAAATCGGCGTTCCCACATTATCCAAGAAATCGCTCAACTTGGCCTTCATACTGATGGAGCTCAACCCATGCCCCGAAGTCAAAAATTTGATATCCATTTGGGTAGAATCTAACATGAGTTCACGGTGGTTTTCTCAGCTCACTCACTTGTTCAATTTGCCTTCTAAAAAGCTAGTGGGCTCGTTTTTAGAGGTTCATTACCAGCAGAAGTTGTTGCCGCTTCTGCAAAGACTGAAGAAGGCTAATACTGCAGTGATCGACTTCACGGACGAAGAAGCACAAAATATTGTCAATGAGAACAATGTCTCCGATGATAAAAACCAGCCCCTAAACTGGGAGTTCAAGCTGATGATCTACGATTTGCTCATCAGAATATTGACCACGGCCAAAAAGTCTCCTGAGTTGGTCGACTCTCTCAGGCCAAAAATCCAGGAAATCGTCAGATTGTCCTTTATAGGAACTACCTCGACGATTCTGCAAATAAAGTCAAAGGGTGTGGGCTTGCTTGATAAGGCATTGGAAGTGTTTGGTCACTTTGAGGACCCACTTTATCCAGGAGTGTCCATTTTGGAGCAGCAGCAAGCACAAGTGATTAGTGCGTTGATTCCATGCTTTGGTTCAGAGAGTGATGCTGATGTGATTGTCAAGGCAATCAATGTTTCTTCCAAATTCATCAATTTGCCCCGTATTAAGTTCTACTCCAAGCAAAGAATTTTGAAAACCATGATATATCTCTTGGAAGAGATATCGTCGGGCAAATTCCTCAAATTTGTGTTCTTGGAATCGATGGCAGAGTACGGCAGGAAGGCCATCCAGTTGTCCATTTTGAACTGCTGGGCTGTGTTGCAGATCAGTTTAACGGATTCTAACGACAAAGATTCCGAGTTCAATGAGATATTGGACAAGTACTCCAATCTCTTGATTTCTCTCTGGATATTGGTGCTCAAAGACCTCTCAAGCACGAAATACAATCAACCTAAGTCGAAGGAACTCGAGTTATATTCCAATTATTGGCTCAGTTATGTGGGTGTTCTTAGTTTGATTTTGGAGAAGGATCATTCTTTAATTGCCAAGTTTTTGAAAGATGATGAAGAGAGCTTCTTCTTTGTGTTGTTCTGCCAGTGTTCCGAGTCATTGATAAAGAACCAGGATGTGTATCCAGTCTTAGTTTCTGTCAACAGACTCATTAAAAGTCCAGCATTGATAAAGACTCTCGTCAAGGAGGAGATTTTCGGCGAAGTCATTGACTTGTTGGACCGGTTGATCTTGATGCAGGACGACTACGACATCAAGACCAAAGTCATCGAGACAATCAGCATTTTGTTTCATATGATCTCATCGCTTGATGCCCTGGATACCGCATTGGAAACCAGGCAGTTTGAGCTTTTGAGAGTAGCCATGTTACCACTTTTTGAAAACTTCCCATTCTTGCGGCAAGACTTCAATCCCGATGACCCATCGCATCAACTCCTTGTGAAGAAGTGTACTAAGGGAAGTATTCTTTTATTGACTCGAACACAGATGGCGGCGCTTGTGCCTATGATAAGTGAATTCTCTCATGACGCCAAAGCTGACTTGCTTTCGTGCATGTTGTACATGTTCTCGAAATTCTACGAGTTTGATAACAGCTCTTTGATCGGAAACATCTTGCCGTTTTTGAAGGTGATTGCTACGGAAGTACGCGAAATGGGCAACAATATGCTTAGGCCGTTCTTGAACATTTTGAGCTCTTTCGACACATTCGGGCCTGCCCACAATTTGAACACCTACTTGATCACCATGATGATCTGTATCACACAAGGCAATGTGGAGTTGACGGATGAGGAGCGCTCTGAAACTGTGGACGTGCTCTTGAATGGACTATCCGATAGTGAATTTGCATCGACGTGTGTTCAATCCATCAAATCGTTGATTTCGTGCATCCACCCCGACAGAGCCACGATCAATGCTATGATGAACGCGATCCTTAAAAAACTCTTGGTTTCGCTAGCGAACAAGGACGATAGCATTGATGCAAAAGTCAAGTTTGAAATTGTTTTCTTGTTCACTCAGCTGGGCCTGCTCGATACTCCCGAAAAGACCACCTCGTTCTTTTCCGTCGTAGTACCCCTCCTTCTTCAGTACGACGGAGACTTGAGTGAAGAGTATCTCCATGAAAAATTGATGCTGCTCTTGAGATACAGCCCAGAGAGCTTCAAGAATACAGTGAATGTCTCGTTGAGCTCTGGCCAGAGAACCTCAGCAGAGAACATTCTCAAGTTCAACCAGGCCAGCGGTCACAACACTGACTTGGAGGCAGAAATTGAATTGAAGACCTTTGGATAATTTATGCAAATAGAATACACACCTCTTAATTGCTTCTTAGCTAGATGTCGGTTACTCTGTTGGGCTCCCTCGGGTGTACTGGTGCACGCTCTCGCACGGTTCAGTGCAACCGCAAAGTTCCCCTACAACAACATGTTTCTTTCCCAGCTCTTGGCACTAGTGCCTCTCATATTATGGGTGCAGGCCAAAACACACGAGTTCCATTTCAATGCGTCGCTCATAAGTGCCAACCCTGACGGTGAACACCAGCGTAACGTTATCGGTATCAATGGCAAGTGGCCAAATCCTATTATCCGCGTCGCCAAGCACGACAGAGTCATCATCCACCTCAAAAATGAAATGCCCGATCGCAATACGTCACTACATTTCCATGGGATCTTCATGAACAACACAAACTCCATGGATGGGCCGGAGCACGTGACGCAGTGTCCCATTCCTCCAGGCCACACGTTTATCTACAACTTCACGGTAGAGCAGACCGGCACTTATTGGTACCACTCGCATCTGGGAGCCCAATACAGCGATGGTCTTCGGGGTATGTTTATTATAGAAGAACAGGCCAAGGAGGACTACCCTTTTGAGTTCGATGTGGAGGTGCCTTTATCGGTCTCAGACCACTACCATTTGGAGTCGGCAGAAATTATGGAGTCTTTCAAGTCAAGGTATAACCCCACGGGTGCAGAGCCTATTCCACAAAATTCATTGTTCAATGAGTCTCGAGGCGTCACGTGGTCCGTGGCCCCTGACACCACCTATTACCTCCGAATCGTCAACACCGGTATGTTCGTGAGTCAGTACTTGTTTATTGAGGATCATGAGTTTACCATAGTAGAGATTGATGGAGTCTACGTGGAACCGGTCACGGTGGACTCTCTTTATATTTCTGTGGCTCAGAGGTACGGGGTTTTGCTTAAGTCCAAGAAGTCTCCTAAGCACAATGCCTTTAGGTTTGTCAATGTCTTGGACGAACCCATGTTAGACTTTTTGCCTGAAGACTTGAAAATTATCTCCACAAACTACATGTCTTATTCGCCATCAAAAGACCTTCCATCGCATCTCCCCAATGGTTTGAACAGGTTTGACAAGTTAATCGAAACCCTCCACCCTGTTGATGACTTCAACTTGAGACCAGTGGATAAACTGTACTTGTATGACGATGCAGACTATCAAGTTGTTCTCAACTTCACCATGAACAACTTGGGCAATGGTGTCAATTATGCGTTCTTCAACAACATTACTTACACGGCCCCAAAGATTCCTACCCTCTACACTGTCTTGTCGAGCGGGGAGTTTGCACAGACGCCCGCAATCTATGGGTCCAATACAAATACTTTTGTGTTGCAAAAAGACGAGGTGGTTGAGATTGTGCTCAACAACATGGATCCTGGCTTACATCCATTTCATTTGCACGGCCACGTTTTCCAGCTTATTTCTCGGTCAGAAGGAACAGAGGATGAGGATGAGCCCCAAATCTACGATCCTCTGAACCCAAATCATACCAATTTTCCACAGCACCCAATGATGAGAGATACAGTGGTGGTAAATGCAAACGGGTTCATGGTTCTCCGGTTCAAGGCCGACAACCCAGGTGTTTGGTTTTTCCACTGTCACGTGGACTGGCACTTGGAGCAAGGTTTGGCAGTAATTTTCGTTGAAGCACCTTTGGAGTTACAGGAAAGTCAAAAGGCACTTGATAAGTCTCATTTGGCTGCTTGCCACGACCTCAGCATTCCAGTTAAAGGAAACGCTGCGGGCCATTACGGGGACTCGAAATCTGATTGGCTTAATTTAGAGGGCGAAAACGTGCAGGTAAAACCTTTGCCTCCCGGATTCACTCGCAAAGGGTATGCAGCACTCGTGGCCTGCGCGCTCGCGGCTGTGTTTGGAGTGTACTCCATCTACCAATACGGCATAGAAGACATCAATACTGATGAGGCCGACGATGTGGTGTCTAAGCTCTACCATATACTCAAGGAGTATGATGCTCCGGAGCGGAACGCTATGCTCGTGAATAACGAGCCCAACCACACTATATAGAAGATTATGGATTATGAGGTGAGATTTCGCATGCAGGATGGATCTTATCAAGGCGCGAGACTCCACACTCACCAACCAACAATCACCCAATAAACTAGAGAAGCACTCATCGAACGCAATAAACCACTGAAGCACCCAACGAAACTCAACACTCAAGAAAGTGCAGCAAACTCATCAGACCGCATTCAACTAGAATCATGTCACAACTCTTCGAATGGGCGTTTGGCAAGAAACTCACGCCCCAAGAAAGGCTCCGAAAGAACCAAAGGGCGCTTGAGAAAACGCAGCGGGAGTTGACCCGAGAAACCTCCAAGTTACAGCAACAGGAAAAGAAGCTTATGCTGGATATTAAGAAGTCGGCCAAGCAAGGCCAGATTGCCAGTGCCAAGATCCAGGCCAAGGACTTGATCCGCACGAAAAACTATATTGTCAAATTCAATTCTATGAAGGCACAATTACAGGCCATTCTGTTGAGAATTCAGTCGGTTAGAAGCAACCAACAAATGGCTACGTCCATGCGAGATGCCACGCGGTTGTTGCTGGGAATGAATAAGCTGATGAATCTCCCGCAGCTTTCTCGTATTGCACAGGAGTTTTCCAGGGAAAACGACCTCATGGACCAGAAGCAGGAGTTCATGGATGATGCCATTGATGATGCCATGGAGATGGATGAGGATGGCTTGGGAGAGGATGAGGCAGCAGACGAGATCTTGACCAAGGTGTTGGACGAGATCGGAGTCGACTTAAACACCAGTTTAAAGGATACGCCTAACCTGATAAGCATGGAGCAGGAGCAGAGCAATAGGGTGGCACAGGCCGTGGGCAATGACGAGGACGACTTACAGGCGCGTTTAGATAGCTTGAAGAAGTGATCATGATAGGGTGGTGATATTGAGTGATAGTGTTATATATGCTCTAAACCATTACGTAATCCACTAGATTTCCCCATGTAAACTTAGGACTCTTACATTGAGGTAGCTCACTTTATGAAATATACAATTGTTAAATAACCCATGATACAAGTCTATATGTACTTCTTCTCAGTCAAGTAGTCGATGATGACCTTGGCAGATTCCTCGATGCTCTGGTTATCGTAGTTCTTCAAGTGGATTTCTGGCTTCTCTGGAGCTTCGTATGGAGCAGAGATCCCCGTGAACTCTTTGATGATTCCCTCACGGGCCTTCTTGTATAAACCCTTGGGATCTCTCTGCTCTGCAACCTCCACTGGCACATCCACATAAACTTCCACGAAAGCCAAGTTGTCCTTCTCGTGTAACTCCCTGGCTGTTCTTCTGTCCTGGATATACGGACTGATGAACGAGGTCAACGTCACACAACACGAGTCAGTGAAGAGCTTGGCCACCTCGGAGATTCTTCTAATGTTCTCATTGCGGTCAGCCTCAGAGAATCCCAAGTCCTTGTTCAAGCCGAATCTCACGTTGTCTCCGTCTAACCTGTAGGCATTGAGTCCCCTTTGCAACAAAGCTTGTTCGATAGCACAGGCAATGGTGGACTTTCCACTGGCAGACAAGCCAGTCAACCACACGGTGACACCTCTCTGTTTTCTGAAAGCAGCCCGCTCGTCGTGGGTCAAGTTCTCGTGCCAGGTGATATTTGTAGCCATGACGAATATAGGAAGAGCACACTGAGAGGGAACTTTTTTTGCTCACCTCCAATCGGTATCTCTGGATTGCAAAACTCCATGTAACAATCGCACGTGACCAGGGTCCGCGCAGCAACACCTACAGCTCGTGGTCCACATTAGGCGACAGGTCTACAGATGTTAAAAGATACAACACGTGAAAGATTGGGAGATTTTCCATGCCTTGATTTTTATAGTTTTGGATATTACTGTTTCGTAAACTTGAATTTTCCTTGTAATTTTTATTTTCTGTAATTTTAAGCTTATACATATACATCATCTCATAAATGCTCATTTTTAGATTATTTGGTGCTCATTTTCAGATCATTTGGTGCTCATTTTTCAGATCACCCGGTGGTCTTATTTTGCAGGTCATTTTTGCTTAATTTGCGAGAACTTGTAAACAGGCTCAAACAACATAGTCAACAAAAGTAACTTTACTAAATAAATTACAGAGATATCAACAAGAATTTAGAATTGATATTTTCTAATTTATCGACTATTTATTTTTATTTATGATTTCAACTTCTTAATATAAGTGACATCAAATTCTAAGTGCTCGTGTCGTCTGCAAAACAAGGTAAGATTCTCAGACTCAGTGATCGCCAAACTCGGTGAAAGTAACACACGGATGGGATGAATACACTACTAAATACATTCTACTAAATCTACTTACTAAGTATATTCCACTAAATATACTTACTAAATATACTCTATTAAATACACTCTACTAAATATACTCTAGTTATACTAAGTATACTCTACTAAGTATGCTTCATAACTGCCTCCTTGCGCATCTATAGTGTCGCATCCATTGCCATCGCAGTCACTTTGACTTCGCGAACATGTTCTAATTTCCCTATCATCCAACTAACTACTTCACCATGTCTCTTCACACCACCGAACTCGACGGAATTTTGCCCTTGGTGGCCAGGGGAAAGGTTCGGGATATCTACGAAATTGATTCTAAGACGCTTCTTTTCGTGGCCACGGACCGCATCTCCGCCTACGATGTGATCATGTCCAATGGTATCCCCGCCAAAGGCAAGATTCTTACACAATTGTCGGAGTTTTGGTTCGACTTCTTGTCTTCCGAGGTCCCTAACCATTTGTACTTGCCCGCTGGAAGCACCGATCTCTTCAAGCACTTGCCTGCCAAACTATCGGAACCTAAGTACAAGGAGCAGTTGGAGGGCAGATCTTTGATTGTGAAGAAAATGAAATTGATCCCGCTAGAGGTCATTGTGAGAGGCTACATCACTGGCTCAGCTTGGAAAGAGTACAAGAACTCCAACACCGTGCATGGTTTGCCCATCGATGCTGGTTTGAAGGAGTCCCAAGAGTTCCCCACACCGATCTTCACTCCTTCCACCAAAGCTGAGCAGGGTGAACATGATGAGAACATCAGCCCCGAGCAAGCTGAGAAAATTGTTGGCAAGGACTTGTGTGACAAGTTGGCCAAACTTGCGGTTGACTTGTACTCCAAGGCTAAGGATTTCGCCAAGAGCAGGGGAATCATTATTGCCGACACCAAATTCGAGTTTGGCTTGGATGAAAATGACAATATTGTTTTGGTGGACGAAGTGTTGACCCCAGACTCGTCCAGATTTTGGAATGCGTCCACTTATGAATTGGGCAAGGGTCAGGACTCCTACGATAAGCAGTTCTTGAGGGACTGGCTCACGTCAAACAATTTGAACGGCAAGGATGGAGTGGCCATGGATGAGCTGATTGCTATCAGAACAAAGGAGAAGTATGTAGAGGCCTTTGAGGCGCTCACTGGTAAGAAGTGGACCGAGTAGACAAGTCAAAGCAAAAAATACATTACTAAGAAATACAGACACATTAATGAAGTATATTAAAAGGATGACTATGAGTCGTATCTACGGTTTAGCCTCATGTAGTGCTCTTCAAATTCTGGAGTATTCCTCTTTTGTAGATGGAGTCTCTCGAACTCGTCCGTGATTCTTTTTTTGTTTGCAGTTGGCCTTGTTGGCGATACCAGACACGCTTCGAAGTCTAATTCAGTATTCCTAGATCTCAAGGGCGTTCGTCTTTGTGGCAGTCCTATTAAGCCAGCTTTCAGATTCAGAGGATAATGCTGTTGGTGCGATGGCACATTATGCAGATATGTGTTTTGGGGAATGTTGATGGTTTGATGCAGAGTGTGGGTTTGGAATATTGGACGCTCGTCCACAAGTTCTCGGGGGCCTTTGGGTTTTGTGGTTGCTTGAGCCCTTTGCTTTCTTTCCATAGAGGAAGAAGAAGAATCTGATTTTTTGCGCATCAAACCCTCCATATCCAGAGGGGTTTTCTTGGCTGCTAGGATTTCGGAGAGACGGCTTTGGACACCTTGCTCAACCACATGCTTGAATTCCCTCTGATAGTAGAGCCGTAATTCCTTGCCTTCCTGGTCCATGATGCGCTTTTTCATCTCAAACTCCTCCACGAGGTCCTTCTCCAACTCTTCTGTCTGTATTGCGTGCTTCTTTTGTAATGCACTGTAATCATGTTCAAGTTCTTTTTTTCTGATGGCGAGTTGACGCTCAATCTCTGCCTTTTGGGAGTGTACCTGGCGCTCGAGCTCCAACTTCTGGGAGTTCACCTGTCGCTCTAGCCTTTCTAGCGCATCCTCGCGCTCTTCAATGGCTTGCAAACAGGCCTCTCTTTTTTTAAGCTCGTTGCTTTTGATAATAAGCTGGCTTTGGAAATCCTTGAGCGTGTCGTTGAACTCCCGGAGTTCCATTTCCTTGCGGAACATTTTGATGGATATGGTCTCTAGTAGCTCGTGGCACGTGGGCCGTAGCTCTGGATCCACTGTGATGCTATCTCTGATGATATTTCTCAAGGGCTGCGAATACACTGAGGATATCTCGGGGATTTTGCCGTGACGGATTCTGGTTTGAAGCTGAAGATGTGTTTTCGCCTGGAACGGTGGACTTAGATTGCACAACTCAAACAAGACACACCCCAAGGACCAGATGTCGCACACAGGCGAGTATGGGTTATCCATAAGTACTTCAGGCGACATGTAGTAAGGAGTACCGACGTATGTTTTGGCAAAGTCGTTAGAGGACGTGAGCATTTTGGCTAGTCCAAAGTCGCCGAGTTTGATGGTCTTGCGGCTGTCCAATAGGAAGATATTCTCAGGCTTGATGTCCCGATGTATAATGACAGTTTCGGAATCAATTGCAGGCTCACTGTAGACTTCACTACCACCAGAAAAGAGATTGACTTTCTTGCATTCCACGCCGTAGTGGCACTTGTGCAACGCCAAAAGGGTCTGCACCATCACCTTCCATACGAACTCTTCCGGCACGGTGTCGGAGTTCTTCTTGAAAGTGGAGATGATCTGGCCCAAGTCACCGCCATCACAATATTCCTGGTATATGTGGATAGATTTCTTTTCGGGCACATGGTCGTGTCGGAGGTATTTGACAATGTGGGGGTGGTTGAGCTCCCGAAGAATACGTAGCTCGGAAATTATATGGTTTCTCTCCTGGACGTTCATGGAGGTGTATTCGATTTCCTTGCGGACGAGGATGGCGCCGTTGTCACGCTGCCTGACCTTCCGAACCGTGCCAAAGGACCCTTTTCCAATCACCTCAAGCGGCTCATATTCATCTGCTATAGATGCCATGGCCGGGACTGTTGTGATGATGAAGCGTTTGGTAAGGTCTAATTCGGTATTGCCTATGTTTTGCTTTTGTTGGTTGTTGTTGTCCTTTGTTTCTCTTCTGCCTTGCCTTGCTTCTAAGCGGTATGATTAGGGTGTTCTGGAAACATTGTGAGCAGGTAAATGTCTTGTTTGGAAAGTCTCCTAAAAGAGTAATGTAATGTGAAGTGCGTTTCGCGCTGGCATCGGCCTGGGGTAATGAATGCACGCACGCCTTGTTGTTGTTATCCATGTACTATGAACAACAACGGTAGAGGAGATGATTTCTGAAGATCCTTGAAGTTTTTGGGAAAGTAGCCCATGTATGGATTACCTCTATTATCTTCGTGCGCCAAATAAACCACTCAGATATTGATCTCTCTGCCAGTGCCCTTTCACGAGAATGACTTGTCTACTTTTATATACTGCACCTCGCATAGGCCTACAGGTACCAAGTTCGCCGTTTCACGACCCTTGCTAAGGCAAAGGAAATTATTTCTCTGCATGAGAGATACCAAGATCTAACCTTATGTGCTATGGCTTATAATCAGATGCAGGGCCTGGTTCCAGCGTTGTGCAGAATACTAGCTTTGGGGATGTACAGATGTCTCATATGTTCAACACGCCTGTCATTCTCCTACACACAATGGGCATTGTTGAGGTGTCATACAAATGAAGGCCACTAGAGCCTTCGAGATTTTCAAATTTAGTGTGTAAAAATGGAATCAGGAATTGTTATTCCTCTTACTCTATTGCTATCGTCCATACTTAATTTATCTTCAATACTTATGCCCTTATCTATACTTCTACAGTTATTTACACTCATCGGGTGTGCATATTATCAACTTATCGTGTTTATATTCATTTGCATCTGCACTTTTAATAGTGTTACATTGTCTTTTTCGACTATAAAAATGGCTAATGTATGTTAATTCTTACCGAAAATGCAACAGAATGTAAGACTGATCAGAAAATGTAGTTGATAAAAACTTAGCAGATGTAGGAATAAGGATGAATTTGCATCCTGTGTTTAATCTATAGAAGTGGTGAACTGGTCATCTGTAAATTCTATTACAAAATCTTCTATACTCTACCATGCTAGCTTAGCCACATACCCGTTTGGATACTTTCTGGTACACCATTTTCTCAACTCATCATACGAGAGTACCATAAGACCAAACCCAACCGAGATAAAGTAGTACTCCACCGGCACACGACCCGTTCCCATGGTTTTGTTAATCGCAGGAATGTAGTTGACAAAAAAGGTCACTGCAATTGTGAAAGGAATCGTAAAGAACAAGTACTTGTTCTTCAACGGCGTGTGTTGGACAATGCTCAAGTACCGTGTTCTCATGGCCAACAAGTTGAAGCACTGCATGATCACCAAGTTGTTGAAGTAGATGGACGACGACGTGTTGATGGCATCTGCCACGTGTGGAAGGCTTAAGTAAGTGCCATAGCTCAAGGAGAAGTCCGAAAAACTGAACCCGCTTCTTTGTAAGTTGATGAACCCAAGTAAGAACGAAGTGAAGCAGTAGAATGTTCCCACCGTGAAGTATGAGTGTAAGAGGAGTTTTCCATCCACCAACTTCTCGTTGGTCACGCTCCGGGGTGGCTTGAGGAGAAGATTCTTCTCTCCTTCCTCGTAGGCCAAGATGATGGCATTGGAACAATCTGTGATACAGGATATCACAATCATCAAAAACGACGACAACATCTGAGGCATTCCACAGAGAACATTCAAAAGCACTGGCCAGAGCTCTGAGAAGGTACCGGCAGGGAGCAAATAACCCACAGTTTTCTTCAAGTTCTGAAATAAGAGCCTTCCAAATCTCAAGGCCTCGATGATGGAATTGAACAAGGCATCTTCCGAATCACTTTCATTCATCAAGATCAAATCAGATGCTTCCTTGGCGATATCCGAGGCATTGATCAACGATATACCCACATCTGCTTGCTTCAAAGAGGGTGAGTCATTGATCCCATCTCCAGTCATTCCAATGATAACCTTGTGCTTTTGAAACTGCTTGATGATCAATAACTTGTGTTCTGGAGTGGTTCGAGTAAACACAAGCTCTTTGTATCTGACCAAAACAGACCACTGGCTCTCAGTCAACTTATTGATATCGGGGCCAGTCACACTCACGGCCTTCTCAATGACTTGAGGAACTTCAACTGCGTGCTCTTCAATCAAGTCGTGTGCAACAAGGTCCTTATACTCATCAACTTCCTCTGTAACGATACCAACTTGCTTGGCAATGGAAAGTCCTGTGAGTTCAAAGTCACCTGTGATCATGACGGTTTTGATCCCAGCTTGTCTCAATTTGTATATCACCTGATCGACACTTTTTCTTGGAGGGTCTTCAATGCCGTACATTCCAATAAAGGTCAAGCCACCGGTGATCTCACTTCTTAAGGCCGTCATGGTATCTGTGCTTTTGGCGAGGTCCATAGAGTCGGTAGAGATCATCTTAGACGCCAACAAAATAACTCTTTTTCCCTGCCTGGACCATTCTTGTTGGATATCAACCAAATGCTGCTTGGTTTTTGCATCCATTTTTTCCTCGCTGAAGCCAGTGCCCCGTGACTTGTGAATGTACTCACAGTTTTTCAAGAGAATATCTGGGGCTCCTTTCACAGTGAGAAGACCGCTTCTTTTGGCGGCTTTTGTGGGGAGGTCGACTCCGATTTTGTGCCAGATCCGATCAGCCGTGGTGCTTTCTCGAGCTTGCAAGAGCTTGGCCATGTACTTGTTCTTTGAGTTGAAGTTTATGGCAAAAACAGTATCCCACTCTTTTTCAAACATCTCTCGCGGCTGGATACTTGAAACGTATTCAAACACTGCCTTATCTGTAGCATTACCCACGATTTTACCATTATCCGAGTACATGGCGTCATTGCACAAGGAGGATATTGTGAGAAAGTGGTTTGTGAGTGAATTGTTGCAGTTAGCAAACTCTGCCTTCTCTTCCAAATCTTTGAGTGATAAAGTTTCGATTCCTTGACAGACATCGGTAACCGACATGGCATTTTTGGTCAAGGTACCCGTTTTGTCAAAGCACAAGACGCTCACAGCTCCCAATGTCTCCACCACAGACAAAGACTTACACATGATCTTATTCTTGCGCATCTGGTTGGCAGTGATGATCAAACATGTAGTCAAGGCCACGGGTAAACCTTCAGGAATGAAAGAAACGGCAACTGAAACGATGGAAACAATCAAAGCTGGCACAGTTATCCAGTCCAGGTGGACTTTTCTCAACCACGCAGCCCAAACAATAATCACGAGAACAGATAACACCACGATAATGGAGGATGTGAAAATCACAAATTGAAGGATTTCCCACTGCAATGGGCTCAAGCCCTTTTTTGGCGCAGACGTCAACTTGGCTATAGTACCGAAAATAGTCTCGTCTCCAGTGGACACCACCAAGCCCATTCCTGATCCGCTCACAATATATGTGCCCTGCATTGCAATACACGTACTCTCCAAATAGTTGGAGTTTTCAGGGTCCATGGCCTCGGAGCCTGCAATAGCCTTTGACTCACCTGTCAAAATCGATCTATCAAAGGCCAAATCTGCCGATGCTTGAAGAATCCTCAAATCAGCGGGCACTTTGGATCCAGCAGTGAGCCGCACAAGATCTCCAGGAACCAAGTTCTTTGATTCGGTGGTGATGGATGAGCCATTGCGAATGATCATGGTCTCCAAAGGAATCATATCGTGGATGGAATCCATGACCCTGGAACTGGAGTAGTCCTGGAAAAAGTTGAAGAGCGCCTGCAAAAGAAAAATGGCAATCAAGATCAAGCCAAGCACCAAGTTGGATAACTGTGGTGCAGGCTCACCGAGAGGCTTCCAACAAACAATACAAAGAATTCCAGCCGTAAGAAGCAACGAACCAAATCCACCGAAAAAGTAGACAAAAAGCTTGTGCAAAAGACGGCTGGGTGGCTTGGACTGCACATTTGGGCCGTGGAGCTTCAACTTTGCACTATATTCCGCTTCAGTCAACCCAGTCTCCAAGCTGGTGTTCATTTTCTCTGCAATGAGCTCTGGCTGCTGAGTATGGAAGGTGAAGGAAGAGAATTTGCTGGAAGCATTCTTCATGTTTCCGCCTTCTTCGATGTCATTATCGATCCGGTGGGAAATTGTTTTGTAGATGGCTGGAAGGACTTTATCAGGCGAAACACGCTCCTTTGCAGTGAAAATGGAGCTCCTGTCCGAGCTTTTTCCCCTATTCGAGCTTTTTCCTCTGGTAGCATTTCTGAGTCTGTTCAAAGGACGGCCCCGTTCAAGATCGGGAGCAAACGAAATAGGAGAGCGTACGTCGCTCACACACTCTTCGTCCCAGTCCTCTTTTCTGATGGAAATGTCGCTATCAGCCATTTTGATGGTTGGGTTGTGGAACCAGCTTAGAAACTAGGCCATTTATATATTCCACCTTCAACATAACACACAAGTCCGAGACGCAAGCAGCGTCAGAATAATCCCTCAAAACTCTACCAATGAAACACCAGTCTTTTGCAACACATGAGGGATTATTTTCAGAGTGGCTGTGAATCTGCTGGCGAGGAAGAAGAGTAAAGCGAAGAGCCAAAGACGGTTCATGCATAGCGCCTTAAAGCGCGTGGGCGAGGACACTTTAGGGCCATGTGCAGTGCCCTAGCCAGGAAAGAAACAGGGCCTAACTCTAGGTGGAGGAGCCATGGAGAGAAGCGAAAAAGATTGGATAGAAAGTTGAGAGAGGCTCTTCAATTTCATAAAAAAATCAATCAAATTCCTGGGGTACTCTAAAATTGACTTTTGTGCCTATGTGCTAGTGCTGTATTGATAAAAGGTGGAAAATGTCTCACATTGCATCACAGCCTTGCGGGAATTACGTGCGCGATTTCTCCACCATGACGTTATACGCGACAGATCTGAGTTTGCCCAATTGTTATTGGGCCACTCGTAAAAGGAGAAGTGAGTGAATAAAAACGTAATGCGTGTTGTTAGACGTAAGCAGCAAGGCAGCAAGGCGGTGAGGACTCATTGGAGTCAAGTGCCCGGAGAGTTCTGCCTTGTGAGTTCTGCCTTGTGAGTTCTGCCTGGTCAAGTAGTCAGTCAAATAGTCAGTTAATTTACTACTCAAGCAGTAAGTCTCAGTCAGTCCAGTAGTGGTCAAAAGACTGTTTCACTTTGTCAAAATTATAATTCACCACAAAAGGCAAGTGTCTACATTTGAGGTTTCAGACGAGTTTTGGCATGTGAAGTGGATCAAATCAGATGTGGTAAGGATTAAAACGGAAACAGGTCGAGCGCCAAAACGTGAAAATGCCTCGAATTTGAATTTGGCATTTTCTTTCGAGCCCTCGTGCTCTAGTGCGGGATTTTTCGCACAAAAATTGGAAAACTCTGAGACTAGAGCGTTCCCACATCGGCATTCACCCGCGAAAAATTTCTATGTACCGCGCTTTAGTTAATACACTGTACAGTTTACATTCTACAATCACACTTTAAAGTTCATACCGTCTAAGGTATGCTGCTGTCTATACTATGTAATTTATTTCAAATTACACTGTACTATTACAGTATACTATGTTTCTTCTATATACTTTCTACTACTCTTCTAACTGTTTTCTCTACTAACTGTTCTCACTGCTCTACTATAATGCCATGCTCTACTATAATGCCATGCTCTACTATGATATGTCATTCTCTAATATACTATACCATGCTCTAATATACTGTCAAGCTTATCACGCTAAAAAATACCACGCCACATTACTTAATTTTATACTACGCTATGATACACTACTTTACTACTCTATTCATTATATGTTCCGTCTATGTAATGATTTTCCATACTATAGTAATACCAGACTTGCGAGTTGAAGCTCTACTGACTTGGCCCGTTGTCTATCTCGAGGCCCATGACTAAAGGAGTTACGAGGTTGTCCTGAGGTCTTAGTGCTTTCTCGAGTCTTAGGTCGGGGTAGGTCTCATTTACTAGGCAAGTCTTCTGCTGCGTCTTTTCGAGCGTCAACCTTATTTCATAAACATAGGTTATAGTCTATAGTTCTATAACATTCTACACATCACGCACCAAACTCTACACTCTCCATCTGCACTTTGCACTCGACAATCTATATAACACAATTCATCATTAACCTAAACGATATGCTACTCACAGAATTTTATGAACATCACTCTTACTTACATTTATGAACATCACTCATACTTAATAAATTTATGAACAACACTCTTACTTAATACATTTATGAACATCACTCATACTTAATAAATTTATGAACATCACTCTTACTTACCCTAAGTACCACTGTGGGGATTAAAATACTGGTAATACATCAAAAAATATCCGGCTTTCTCATACTTACATCTTATGCAAGTGATTGAATCTACTAGACACCTTAAATTTGATACTTTTCGGCCATCCTTGGTATAATTAGTACCGGACTTGTTTTTTTATGTTTAGTGTTTAGTTGTGAAATTCCGCATCGCATTTTTCGCATGCATCCCCGAAATTCCGCATATGCGCGATTGCAAGCTGCCAAAAACATGCCGTTTGCCAAGAAATTCTTCTATATGGTGGTTATCATCAAACACACTTCCATGATTTTACAAGCTATATTAGCTTTCAAAAAAGTTGGATCAAGCGTAATAGACGAAGAGATGACGTGATTCCAAGCTCGGCTCGCTTTCCACCGAATCTGCCATATTTTTAAAAACCTAACTCGCCCCGCTCTATCTTGTCAAACCATATACTGATAAGCGGAGACCATCTCATAGAGGTTATTGGAACTCTTGGCAGGCACTATTTTAACCCATCAAGTCCCCGTTTAGGTTCACGTCAAACATTTTCAGAACAGCAATTGTGATGAAGTTGAACACATTCTGTCTTTTGACGGTCATTGGAACTGCAGCCTCCACCTCCGTAACTTCATGCCATTCTCACGGGTCTGAGTACATGTGCATTAATACAGATGGTGTGGAAGGACTCATTTCACCTGCGCCTACAAAAACAAGTGTTTCAAGCTACACCTCGTGCCATACACATGGCTCCGAAACCCACTGCATGAACGGTTCTGAGGAGGTGTTATTCCGTCCAGAAGCCAGTCACAGTCATGAACATTCTGCCTCAGAAACTCACTCTCATGAACACCACGATTCTGAAAATCATTCTCATAACCATGACCATGCTGGAAACCACACTCACGCTGACCATGAGGATCACTCACATTCTATCAGTGGTTCGGCTCAGACTACGGTTGTGACTGGCTGCCACAACCATGGCACCATGTACATGTGTTTAGATGGCCAAGGCAGAGAAGGCCAAATTATGCCGTCCCCCACAGAGGCCCCCAAGAGTTTTACCGCGTGCCATTCCCACGCCACTGAGACTTTCTGTGTAGATACTGAAGGAAAAGAAGTTTCCTTCACTGTTGCAAAAGATGAAGAGGATGAGGAAAAAGACTGTCACTTCCATGCCGGAGTTGAGCACTGTGTTTCTAAACATTCCAGCAAAGAAACCTGCGAGAGAGTTGACCGCGACTATAACATTCCGTTGAGAATCGGGCTCTTGTTTGCAATTTTGGCCACTTCGCTTATGGGAGTGCTTTGCCCGATCTACATCAAAAGATTCTGCCATATTTCTTTGGAGGGGGTTGTGTATACTACTTTGAAGCAATTTGGAACTGGCGTGGTGATCTCAACGGCTTTGGTGCACCTCTTGACGCACGCCTTTCTTATGTTTTCCAATTCTTGCTTGACTTTGAAGTATGAGGCTACATGTGCAGCCATTGCCATGGCAGGTTTGGTGCTCGCGTTCGCGGTAGATTTTGTCTCCAGAAAATTGGTGGCTCTACGGATGCCTGCCTCTGCAGATGAGCCTAGTGGAAGCCATGAATCGAAGGAAATGAGCACGGAGTCGAGTGCTTCTGAAGTCGACGTCTACAGACAAGATAAAATCAGCGTGCTTCTATTGGAGAGCGGTATTATCTTCCATTCAGTATTGGTGGGAATCACATTGGTGGTAGCAGGAGACTCCTCGTTCATCACATTGTTCATAGTGATTTTGTTCCACCAGGTGTTTGAAGGAATAGCCTTGGGGTCAAGATTGACGGAGATCGATGCCTTTTCCACCCTTGTCAAAACGGGTTTGGGCTTTGCTTTCGCCATCACAACCCCCGTGGGCATGGCCATTGGAATAGGTGTGTTGAAACACTTCAATGGAAACGATCCCAGCACCATCATTGCCTTGGGTACCTTGGACTCGTTGTCTGCAGGTATCTTGGTATGGGTTGGGCTTGTAGAGATGTTAGCACATGACTGGTTGTTTGGGTCTCTTCTCCATGCTGGGATTCTCCAGACATTAGGTGCCTCGTTTGGATTAATTGCAGGATTAGTTCTCATGAGTTTTCTTGGCAAGTGGGCATAGATTATGACTGAATCACATTGGTTCCAAATATTCAATTTTTTAGAAAACCTGTCATTTGGCAGGCATGTTGCTAAGGGTGCGGTAACGCGCGTTACCCTGAAATAGTCGGCATACTCTATAACAATGAAATACAGGTACTTCTAGGGATATCGATGAATAAATGCGGTGTAACTATAGTATTTCATTTCTAGTGTGAGCACCTGAAAGCTTGATTCTCAAAGGATTATAAAGGAATGGAGATATATTTTGTCACTACACTTCTCAGCCTGAAGACATGTTGAGTAATGGGTCTCCTATGGCAAGCCAAACGAAGTAGGGTCTCTGAAGAAGGATGAGATTTTAATGAAATCATATTGGACGTAATGGTTTTGGACGGAGTCGAAATGGAGGCAGGGACATGTCGAACCAGCACTATGAGTTAATCAAACCCCAGCTTGGGCTTGAGTTTGTGGCCATTGATGTTGATTTTGGTTCCTTTCTCTAGGAAAATTTACTTCTTTTTACTTTTCTTTGGGCGTGAGGCATTTGGTGATCTCAAGCTCGGACGCAGTAATGCAACAAAGTATACATCCTCTGGCCTAGATGGATATTCAGGAGCTATTCAGACAAAGCAGTAACCATAGAAATTCATACAAAGCCAGGAATGGTGTAAAAGGCCCAATAGTAAATGTGATGCTCTGGGCCGCAGCGCAAATACCCCACACAACCACTTTGATTCCTAACACAAGGTGCTTCAAGGATTTTTGCTACATGATATAGTGATAGAGTTTAGTAACATTCGTCGCGAAAATTTTGGTATCACTGACCAGTTGCCGGTGAACTTTGTTCGACGGCATGCCCATGAAATTGGAATATTTGAGCTCGATTCTATCGAGAAGCGGTAAGCACACAAACGTGGAAAATGAGAGTATCGCCAAGCTTTATAGTACCTGTGGTAAGGTGATGAGTCGGTGAGTCCAAATCGCAGTTGTTTCTATTTAAGTTCTAGATGTGTATGACGTTCATCATCTAAGCCAGGTTGGGTTGTCTGCAATCAATAGTTCCTTGTTGTTGCCAACGCTATGAACATATGTAGTGACCATGACTTCCTTCAGCGTGAACTAGTGTGTGGAAGTATTAGTGCATGAATGTGGGTAGGCTTGGAAGCATTGTTTATTTGTTATGGATTGTGAGCCCCACATGTGCCTGCACCTGCTCAAATCCACCAGACATGGCGTTTACACGTTGACGGTACGCTCAAGCATGCATATGCGACTTTGGCACTTGCCTGCATGGCCGTGCTGCTGCCTTACATGGGCTACCATATTTGACCTTTTCCTCGTCCTCACTGCCTCGAAACCAATCATTCATTGACTGTTTTCAAATTCTCTTTGTCTCAGGCACTACCAAGTTCAATGGTACCCACTACGGTGATTTTCTCCAGGACCGCAACTACAGTGCCAAGGCACTCAGTCCAAGCTTACGGTTGAAGAACAGCGCAAACTCATCCAAGCAGTTTTTGCTTAAAGCAGTCCTTGGCCCTGATAATTGAAACTCATTCGAGCTGTTTCAATGACTAACCGCACTGGAAATTCCTTGCCTTCTTTATGAAATCAAGCAATTAGTATGAAGTGAAGGAACACATACCAACTCTCCCATAGGCAAACCCATATAGGCTTCTGCACGTGTAGCTCCCTCCGTATTTAGATGATTCTTCCATTCAACTACTTTATGAAGTTTTCACTTATTTTGATGAAGTAATTAAAATTTTCCATGGTCACCGCCTATCTTGGATTACGCACGATGGTTACTCTATGGTGCTCTGGTGTCATGCGCGGATCACATTATGGTCGAATACGATGGAACCAATCTAGGCCTTAAAGCACAGTCTAGATCCTGTGAATCAGCGCCTTTTGCCAAATATTTAGAACCGCGTACAGTGTTTTTCAAAAGTATTCAAACAAGCGCGGCAAAATTATTCAAACCAGCGCGACAAAACGATTCAAACCAATACTTCAAATTTTCGTACCCCTTCGCACATTCTTTCAAACCAAATATAATACGTTATAGATAGGATATACGGAAACTAGACAGTTTTGTCCATTTAAACCTTGATGGAAAGACTCTCAAATAAGTCAACATGAGGCAGTTTGCAGATTTATGATTCAAAAATATTGAATTCTATAAAAAATTGGAGTGAAACATTATGCCATTTGATTTGAAAGATTGTGCGAAGTGGTTCGAAAATTTGAATTATTGGTTTGAGCTTTTTTGTCGCACTGGTTTGAATTTTGCTTTGTTTCTTGACCGTGGTACGTTCCCCGATAACGCATACTTTGGGCCCTCACCGAGGTGCACGGGTGTTCACGCTTCATCGTGGTGTACCGAAGTTTGGCGCGGAAACGGAATGCTTTAAATGATACTCTTTTTGAATCGCATCTGCACTACCACATTTTGTGGAAGTCTACTAGATTGTAAATTGTCGTCATCGAAGACTCTTCGAGTAATTTCAAATCTATTATTCTTGAGTCCGTTAAAAAAAGCGGTGTTGACTTGGTATGTACGCAAGTTTCCAACAGTTAGGCTGACGCTATAGAACACTCCGGGTAGGATCATACATGACACCCCTTTTTGGAATTATTCGTATACAATTTCTGAGAAGTAACTCTAGTGATAACTCAATAGAGGAGCCAAGGCTTAATTCATAGGGCGGGGCTGTTTCTATTCTTTATTTAGACTCCATTAATTCTAATATACAGGTTTTGTGTGTACCTAATGTGGTCGAAATTTCTAAGCTGAAGAATTTAAAAGAAAATCAGTATTACTGCAATGATGAATGCTTATGTAGTCTGAAATATAGAAGTTGGTTTGTATTGGAGGCGATACTGATTTACTCTAATATTATTTGTGCAAGTTAATATTCATACTTTCGCAAAATTCATCACATTGCGAGCAAAAGTTACCAGGTCATACATCAATTTCAACAATCGCACATGACAAAACGACAATGTTACGCAACACCGACAACCTTATCAAATAGGCTGATCTGACTATGGTAATGTTGTATTCATTTCTCAAAACTAGAATAAGGCAACACTATAATCAGGGATTAATTTCGATCGCTTTCGATAGCCTTTAAAGAGTGGTGAAGTCACTCGTACAAGACGAGTTCAGACAAATCAGCACAAATGCTAACCATCACGTTTATCTTGTTCTTGGCAGCTCAGAAGCACTTCAATTACCCTGTCTCCAAAAATACCGTCTGCCACACTATGGACGCAACACCATAGTTAAGCTTCTCATAATGTCTTAACTTCTCGATGTCCATGCAGGTCCTCAAGAGATGTACTGAGGTACAGCATGTTCAGCATATCTCTTCTTTCGCGGTCAACCTCTGTACCTCAAGTGCACCATGGGTGCAGTGTTTTTCAAACTATTCTAACCTGCGCAGCACAATGTTTCGAACCACACTAGCAGGATTAAACACACCAACAATTCCAAAATTTCGTACTCCACAATAAGTTGTTGTGTATAGGATTACCAAGGAAATCATTTGAGTTCTGTGGTTTCACCGTTGATTAGAAGACTCCAAATGTAATACACATGAGGCAATTCTCCAGATTTGAAATATTAGAATATTGAATTTTAATGGAAGTTGGTGTGAAGCATTACGCCATTTGGTTTGAAAGAGTGCGCGAAAGGGTACGAAACTTTTGAATTACTGGTATGAATCATTTTGTCGCGCTGGTTTGAATAATTTTGCGCGCTGGCTTGAATACTTTTAAAAAACACTGTACCAAGTTGTCTCTACACCAGACCCACCACAAATATTCACAGTGTAGCTCGCCTTAGGTACTGATTCCGAGATACCTACTTTCATTCCCAAATCTCAAAAGTTCCTCTTTAGATAAACTGAAAGACTTTCCATTACCGAAACCTTTGAGCCATCTTGGCATACATCCAGTCCAGTGTGTGGTAACTATACTGGATTCTCTAGTACCTCAGTATACACACACTGCACCTGGTGTACAGATGTCTCACAGATTCAGTAATACAGTGTTTTTTCAAAATTATTCACACCAGTGCGACAAAATAATTCATACCAGTGCGACACAATTATTCAAACCAATATTTCAAAATTATTCAAACCAGATACAAATTTTTATTTACAGGATAACAAATTTTTATTTACAGGATAACAAATTTTTATTTACAGGATAACATGGAAATTAGTTTAGTTTTGTCGGTTTTGAAGCTTGATTGAAAGACTCCAAGAATATTATGTATGAGCAATCGGCCAGATATAAAATTTATGATTACTGAATTCTATTAAAAGTTGGTGTGAAACATTATGCCATTTGGTTTGAAAGATTGTGCGAAGTGGTACGAAACTTTTTGAAATATTGTTAGAATAATTTTGTCGCACTGGTTTCAATAATTTTGTAAAACACTGCATTTCGCGGCACTGGAGGTACCGATGTTTCTATTCGAAGCGTAATTTTCTTGCTTGCAATCTCTTACTGAACGTGCAGGACATCTGTGCATCCCATATGGCCTTACATGGAATAAAAATGTGCATACGTTTATTGGTCTAAAACAGTCAGATGAAAATATTTTGTAGAGAAGACAATAAAACGTGGCTTGATGATTTAAGTTACACAATCCCAACCGAGCTCTTTTTAAGAAGGAGATCTGTTGTTTCTGGGAGAGGGAAGATCAAGAAGAATAGTGAGCTAAGGGAGTTCCTAGTAGGGTTATACACATAGGAAATAGTATCTCTGAAGCATGAAGTAAGATTACTAAATTCAGATTGATAGAACATCTTTTCATTGATCCTACATATAGGTGGACTAAAAGCGCAACATCTCTAACTGAGGCTACGCACAACAATAGCTGCGCCTACCTAAGTTACATGTACTAAACAGAAGCATTGTACGGGAAAGGGCGGAAGCTGGGGATAATATAAGAAATCCAATGAGTTGTTCAATAAAATTTCTTAGTATTCAATCTTTTAATAATTTTTTCTTGAATGACGTTTACTACTCCTATACTCATGACTTCCTCCAGGAAAGAAATTCATAGCTACCTTATACTCTAAGGAATTCTGGATTTAGTGTTGGCTGTTTCAAGCCGCAATTGGCCGATCACCCCACCACGACTCACGTCGGGATGGGACTGCTGTAGGTAAAGATGTCATATGATATCTCAACTCTGACAGGGTCTGTAGCGATTCCTCTCTGAGTCGTACAGCGTAGCTATAGTTTGGATCTGTGAGTAGTGTGCGATACCCACGGTAGATCTGACAATTATGTGAATTATTGTACAGTTCTGATTCTTTGGTAAAAAAAGTAATTTCACTTTAGTTCAATCGTTGATCGCCAAGAAGGGAAAACGCCTTTCCTTTTTTGGACTTGTGAATGTTGGAGCGAAAGCTCATCAGCCCGGGGACCTGCCTGTGTTTCAGGCGAGCGGTAGTATGGGAATGCGAATGTATCTAGGTTTGGTGCGTAAATCCGAAAAGGATTTATTCCTGCATAATACCTTAGCCTAAAATTAAACAGGCTCGGTTACAATTCTCCATATCGGCTGTGTCACATTTAGGGGCTTAACATACAAGGAAACATGTAACAAATTTTTATATATCAATTGTGAATAATTATGAATAGCTATACTGAAGTATTAAAGAGTTATTTATGATTCATCGTTAGATACACGAGGCGAGGCTCTACCCATAGAGGTAGAAGCCCATGCTACGCGAACAGACGGGGGAAATCCGTACACGAGAGTTTTTGGCGGTCATGAACGAGTATTATTATAAGGGATATAAGAATGCCAATGTGTAATTTTCCTGCTGCAAATTATGTCATACCACAGACTCTAGCTACTGAAGTAGCTAAACACACCTTCTCCGAGGCATCATCAGCGAGTGAATACTCCTAATTAGATACTAGACATACCCAAGACTCTAAAAAGTGCTCAGATACAATTATTCTAAAGCTCGTTTCTTAGAAATCTCATCATTAATTGCTTTTGTAATTTCTTCGATGTTCATTTCTTCGAATTGGATTCATGCAATACATTATAAGTAGATCAGAGGTGGGGTAGGCGCAACACTGCACCAAGGATTCCAAGAAAAGAAGCATAGATCATGCATTTGGGGCAATATAATAGGAACTCATCGAGGCTAAGCACTGACTAGCTCTTGGCAGAATATCATTGTGCAGGTCGTCCCCCATTGTTTGGAGATAACATGTGCGAATGCTGAACTAGATCGTAATTTACGTATGTAAGAGTAGAAGAGGGCAGTCCAATATAGAGAAGAGACTACTTCATTTTCGATTGAATAATTATTCCTGAAAAAAAATCTGGAACCAGAACCATCAATTGTGGTGTATTTCTCCTTGTACTGATTGCTGGCACAGATCTGGGGCTTCGCCTTCTTACGCGTAGATTTGTTCTCGAAGTTACACGCGGATACTAAACCATCTGTGAGGTAAATCGAAGACTCCGCCTCCGCCCCAAAAATGCCTATATAATGGGTCATTGGTTCCAGAAATTATCAGAACCATCAGTGATATCTCACAAATCAAACACATCATGAAGTTCTCCACCTTAGCCATTTCTCTCCTTGCCGCTGCCATTGCGCATGCAGACTCCACTCCAAGAGCTTTCTTTATAAGAGAGGGAGACGAATATTTCCCACTTTCCGGAGAACGGGCACCTACCACCAATGGTATCATCAATGTCTTGTCTCACGGAGACCCATCTAACCCACCTGCTGAGTTTTACGTTGAGGATGGACTATTCGCCGTCGCTAAGGACACAAATCCACCACAATACTTTGGACGTTTTAACAACTATATTGTCTTTAGTCCTAACATCAGTGAAGAGGCTAACCCTAATAGAGGTGAAGCAACAGGTATCCGTAAGACTGCCTTGTTTTTAGATGAGAAAGACGGATTTGTTGAAAACGACATTATGTTCTCGGTTAAGAACACAAACTACGGTGCTAAAGGTACTCGCTGGATTCATGGTGGTCGTCCACTTAAAGAGGGTGATTACCGCGTGAAGCTCTACTTCTTGCCTTTTGAAAGAGTAACTGGACCTGATGGAAAGGAAACCATCAAGAATTTGCCTTATAAGTCTATTAGCGACTGTGACGAAGAAAACTAAGATATGTAATAGTCATTGGATGAGTATAGTACTCATGAATATATTTGTTTGTTGGTTTGTTGGTTTTATGACTTGAGTTAATCTTACTACAGGGAATTAGTGATATGTCTGCTCCGAAGAAAACCTTAGTTTACATCCTAAACTTGACAGATGAAGAGTTTTGATACCTTCAGAGGCTTTTGTTTTCTGTATGTCCGATTTCAAGTGAATCCAGCACATTAAGTACTCTCATTCGTTAGGGCCATTTCAATATATTTTGAATTTTTTTTTTTTTCTTAAATTTTTAGTATCAATTCGTTCACTTCACGTCTCGACTAAAATTTTCCTTATTGAAGTACCCTCGAAAGTAATGTTCAAAGGTGAAGACTTCGCTAGTGTTCCGCGCCAAATGGCTGCAAATGCATCAAAAGTTGATTGCGGTGCCTGCTTCTTTAGGAGATCGACCCGGCTTTGTGGATATTACAGATTGCTTGTATTGAAACAGATATCTGTTTTGAGAGGTTCAAAAACATCAACCTAAAGCGGTTTAGTTGAATTATGTTTTTACCAGGAGGTACAGTGTTTTTAAAAATTATTCCACTGCGACAAAATTATTCAAACCAAATACAAGTTTTAATTTACAGGATAGCATGGAAACTACTTAAGTTTTGTCCATTTTGACTCTTGAATAGTAGACTCTATAATGAGTAAATATCCCTACTTTTTACAGTCTTTTTCAAAATTATTCATACCAGTGCGACAAAATTATTCATACCAATACTTCAAAATGTTTCATACCAGTGCGACAAAATTTTTCATACCAATATTTCAAAATTATTCATACTAGTGCGACAAAATATTCATACTAATGCAACAAAGTATTCATACTAATGCAACAAAATTATTCATACCAATATTTCAAAATTATTCATACCAAGTACAAGTTTTAATATACAGCATAACATGGAAACTACTTT
>VATE01000014.1:135006-154585 GCA_008065195.1 Metschnikowia amazonensis
CGCACTGGTATGAATAATTTTGAAAAATACTGTATACCTCCGCTGATTGAGGTTACGAGCCTTTCCCAGCCGCATGTTCCCTTCTTTTCTCCAGCGCACCAGCAGTCACACCAGAACATATCAAAACAAGAGAACAAGCCAGCAAACGAACAAATCTACAGACGAATAAATTTGTAGAGGGACGAGTCAATAAGAGTGTATAGCAGAAAGAAAAAATGAAGTATTCAGCAAAATTACGCTTCAATCCTCAAGTTCGATGATTGGGAGATGGTACTAGAGAGGGCATAAGAGCACAGTTATTAATGCGAGAGGTGATAATGCGGGCCAAAAATTGGAGATGGAGCCTGAAAAAAGCGGAAGAAAATTGAGCGGGAGAAAAAATCAATCAACAACGCTTTTGAGGCAATCCTCTAGATTAAGATTTCAGAATATTGAATTCTAAAAAACTTGGTGTGAAACATTGTGCCATTTGGTTTGAAAGATTGTGCGAAGTGGTACGAAACATTTTGAAATATTGGTTTGAATAATTTTGTCGCACTTGTTTGAATAATTTTGAAATATTGGTATGAATAATTTTGTCGCACTGATGTGAATAATTTTGAAAAACGCAATAGTGCCGGAAGCCATGTTAGATCGTCTTCTTGAGTATTTTGTTCTTATATTTGCTTCATTTAACTCTAAGCAGGAAGTTGGCTTCTATTTTGCTCAAAGAATGACACACTTTCTTAAAGACAACCTTAACTCTAACTTTAGGTGACTATCACACTTTGGGCATCCACCTTGAGTATTGCACGCCCAACTGGATCGAGTAAAGCGTATGCAGTCCGAACAGATGTGGGATTTCACCTTCCATACCAGGCTAAAAGTCTGAAAACTATCTTTAGCTACTCTTTGAGCCACATATGATGTAACTTGTGGGACAGCAGCACCCCAGCGGCTAACCTTCGGCACCAGAGTTACAGCAGAACTAATTGGCTACATATTTAGTTTTCAATCCCCTAGTCAGATCCACAATGGGTATCGCACTACCCCTACAGACAAGATTATCTACGCTGTATGGCTAAAATAGTAATTGCTAAAACTCTCAATGTGCTGTGATTTTATACAACATCTTTATCTACAGCAATATCGGCCTATTGTTAGTCCGATGAACGCCGTGGCTAGGCATCAGCCCATCGCGACTTGGACAACCAAATTCCATATGCAGGTTCCCGTCAGAGTATAATAGAGCCATAAATTCCTCTCCTAGAGGAATCATCAATGAATAGTCATAAGTAAAGGAGGAGCAAATTACATCCAAGAATCTAAAATATAGTAAGAAGTACCAAAATTCCCCGAAAACGTGACTCAAAAATGTAAAATGCCAGTTCCATTTACCACTTACATATTAGTGTGATCTGATACTAGGTTGTTAGTCAGTTATAATTTCTTTTTTTGTAGTTTCTTTGATCTGTTTCTTACTTTTCAATTTAATGTCTTCATTAATTCTACTTAGAAGGGGATTTTTGTTGGAGTTCAAAGCCTGACATTACGCCACCTCGACAGCAGGTGGGTACTAATAAAGGATTTCACCAATACAAGAAACCACCATGTTTGTACGAGTAATCGAGTTTATCTAACTGGAAGACCTACTAGAAATACTCGTATCTCTAAGGACCAGGAATACTTGTATCTATGATAACCAGAAATATCGTATCTATAAGGACCAGGAATACTTATATCTATGATAGCCAGGAATATCGTATCTCTAAGGACCAGGAATACTTGTATCTATGAGAACCAGAAATATCGTATCTATAAGGACCAGAAATACTCGTATCTATAAGGTCCAGAATTGCTCACGTAAAGCTATAAAATGCCGAAACATCACAGAAATAATCTCTTAAATTAACACTAAAGAGGAGATATTCATTTACCCCGATGGTACTATAAGATCTACTCTTCTTGGCAGTTGTGCATCTCCGGATTGCACACCTTTGTCTACGCACACCGGAGGTACAAATGTTTGATGCGGAAATGGAATTTTGCAGATTAAGAACAACATTCGCGCACTTGTTTTTCAATGGTCCAATACTCACAGCCGTGTTTACTTTTCTCCTTGTTCTAATTAAGCCAAGGAATGCCTGATTTGCTTAACCGTTTTGGGTGATTCTCAGACCTGAGTGGGAATTCCCACATAAAACAGACTTCTATTCCCAGACCAGAACGTTTATTTTCCTTCTCGTAACATTTATTCCCAGACCAATTCGGTCCCGTCCTGTTATCTCAAAATCCCTTTTAAGAAATGTGTACCACTTTCATTCATACCAACCTTGTTTCTTCTGCACTCTGCACTGCTGAAGCCTGTGAACCATTAGCTGTATGTTCAGTTTTGTATTAGGTAACCGAACTGCTTGTTGTATGTAAAATACATACATTGGAGACTATCGTCTTTACCCCAAGCATATCACCCGATGTACAGATGTGTAATGTAAATAACCTCTTGACACCACATTCTGCGTATAAACACCACCGATGAATTTTTGGTTTTTTTCGCGCGCGAACATCGAAAGACGCTTGGCCTACTTAGACACCCGGAGGTACAGTGTTTTTCAAAATTATTCAAACCAATATTTCAAAAAGTTTCGTACCCCTCCCGCTTTCTTTCAAACCAAATGTTGTAATGTACAAGATAGCATGGAAACTAGTTCAGTTTTGACGGTTTTGCCCTTGATTAAGAGAATCATAATTGTTATACATGAGGCAATCCTCTAGATTTAGGATTTCTGAATATTGAATTCTATCAAAAGTTGGTTTAGAAAATCATTTGATTTGAAAGTTGTGCGAAGTGGTGCGAAAATTTTGAATTATTGGTACAGTGTTTTTCAAAATTATTCATACCAGTGCGAGAAAATTATTCATACAGTATTTTTCAAAATTATTCATACTAGTGCGACAAAATTATTCATACTAGCGCGACAAAATAATTCATACCAAAATTTCAAAATTATTCAAACCAAATACAAGTTCTTATACACAAGATAACATGGAAACTAGTTTAGTTTTGTCGCTTTTGAAGCTTGATTGAAAGACTCCAAGAATATTTTGCATGAGAAATCGTCCAGATATAAAATATCTGATTTCTGGAAACTACCAAAAGTTGGTGTGAAACATAATGCTATTTGGTATGAATATTTTTGTCGCACTGGTATGAACAACTTTGTCGCACTTTAATAATATGGAAAAATACTGTATCCTTTGTTCAAGAACAAAGCGCGCGCATGACCCATATGGTCGTCATGACAACAACATCACCAGAAATACACTTCTCTATTGGGTTAAATTTTCCTCTACATAAATTCAGGCCCTGTTCCCTTAGTTCGAAAAAGTTCAACATGACAACAAATTGAGCACATACCAACATGTTTACCAGAACTACATCCATCAGAATAGCTTTACGAGTGGTCCTGTAAGATGCTGATAAATCCAATGTTTGGGACTAACCTCCTGACGGAATGTTTCCATATCTTGCAGAGACTCCCTGGAAAAAGTCAAGTAATGCTTACCTCAGCTAAAGAGCACCGGAGTTACGGTTGTTTTCGCTGGATACGGAATTGTCTTTTCAACCATACCGCTGTATAGTAGGATGGTAGGAATAGGGGAATTTCGTAATACAAAGCTTTTACTGTGATATTCATCGCATGTCGCAGTGCTCTCAGTTAGAGACTTAAATTGACCCTGTAGCTACCCCTCTAATCGCCTTCCACAGGAGTGACCACCAAACCTCGTATGTATCTAAAAATAGCAACTTTGGTATTTATAAATCCTTGCTAAAAAGATAGACCAATCATTGAAAGATGGTATAAGCTGACCAGGTGTACCGTCGCTTACAATCAGATGTATGGCGCGAGAATGCATAAAACCAGTATTTGACATATCCACATGTCACATGCTCACCATATCCTTTAGATGGGCCTTATCACAACTGAAACGTCTGCATAAATGGAACGAAAATGTCATGTGACTCCAACCGCCTTTGGTAGCAGCATCTTTGGAATGTGCTCACTGTAATTTGATGTGAATTCCTTAACTGGGGGCTTCTATGATTGAGATCACAATAATAAAATAGTCTCATACGTAAAACGGACAAGCGAGCAATGCCGAGTCCAAGTCCCCCCTGGTGATACAAGCACTCCTATTCTCAAGGTTGAGATGTGGCATCCACTTCCATTGCAACCTCAACTCGATATTGGAAGTTGAGGTCCTGGACATACATCAGTGCGACGCTTCTGACAATGCAGGTCCTCGCTGAAACTAGAAATGTCTGGCATGTTTAAAATCTTTCTACAAATGTGCAGGAAATATGCATGCAACAGTGCCTAAATACAGAATCTTGTAGCTATTTTCCCAAGATAATGCGTCACTTTCAACATGGCTCTTCTGATGAGCCAAGAATGTTGCATCTCTTGGTGCTAGTATAAAACAAATGCAATGCCCATTCCCCCAAAATTTTCAAAATAAATTCTGAAACATCACCATGAAAGTTCTCCACATGGGCCTTGCTTTTCTTCCAACTGTCACTGCTTTGGCAGACTCCGCGCACCCATTGACTGGTTCTGTCCATCCATTGGCACTTTTCGCAAATCTCAATAACACATTTGTGCCACTCTCCGAGTTCTTATATAAGGGCAAGTACTTTGAAGCCAGGATCTTGGGGTATGAAAATTCGTCGGCAGACCCAGTGGAATTCATCTTACAAAAAGATAATATCATTAACAGCACTTCCATCCAGGGCTTCTTGACATATACGGGCTACTTTCTTGCCTTAGAAACCAAAAATTATGCATTTCCCTTTGACTTGGATAGTGAAGGAAAGATTTTGCCTGAATTGTTTCAGTCGTGCGAGATTGCAAATTCTACAGTGCATGCCATTATGGTCGCCGATAAAAAAACATCTCGTGAGAATTGCTTAGGTGTGGAAATCTACCTCTTGCCCTATGACAAAAAAAACAAGTCTGTCTTGAAATTAAAAGATAGATCAGAAAACGGACCCGAGGAGAGGGATGAATCTTCAAAGAAAACGTCTACAAATACCGCTGCTGTTGCCTCTACATCAGAGCCTAAGTCCCCTTCAGTTGATTCCTCATCTTCAACTTCTGCTAAAGGCAAGTCCAAACCTTCTGCCGTGAATAATTCTAAATGTTCACCTTGCATGGCCTCCAAATCATCTACCTCCACTGGGGAGTCAACCATCACCAAAAGAATCACCTCGACTGCTACCATTTGCAACGAGTGTAAGACTGCTTCTAGCATCACGGTGTTGAAAACCTACACCAACTACACCACTTACTGTCCAGAGAAAACTACCTTGAACATCACTGTGTGTAAGAAGGTATGCCACCCAACCACTGTGACTGTTACCAGTGCCACTACCTTGACCATTCCCGGAGTCTGTATTATCCCCGAGACCATTGCTGCCGGCGCGAAGGGCCTTGACAAGCCCACATCTACTTCTAAAGCTCCCAAAAAAACTGCTAAGGCAAGGAAGACCCCCACCAAGCCTGGAATGACAACAATTGCACCCGAGAAAAAGTCTGGAAGTGGCTCAGGAAAAAAAATTAATCCTGATAGGCCAAAACCAAGTACCCGGGAGAAGGATGTCACCAAGACTCGTACTGCCACCATTACAGCCCCAAGGTTTTCTTCATTTGTCAACGGAGCCTCCAAAAATGCCCTTGGTGCGTGCGCTATGGGGTTGGCTGCATTATTATTGTAGTCACAAGACTATTTCGATATATTCTTTGACCTGACCAGTTTGCGGTCCTTGTTGAATCTGAACAAGCTGAAAAGCATTCAAATTCTTTTCGAGAGTGAGATACCACTTTGTATGTGGTGATCACCAGGAATTGCACTATAGAAGTTCAACCTTAAGCTGAGCCTTTCCTTCAAATTTAAAAATACTGAAAAATTCAAAATATTCCGATAATAAAAGAGTAGTGCGGTTGTATGATGTATTGGATATCATATATGCAATGTCCGTATTTCCGCGCGAATATCATCTAATTAATAAACCATCATCTTACATCCTAAATCTAGTTTTTCTATTTTATGATCAAGGAAAATATTATTTGAAATGAATGAAGGAATCTATAAATGGAGTATTTATAAAGACTCGTGTGTTGAGACGAGAAGATGAGAAGTACTAGAACAGAGCATCAATAAGTGCTTAAGTCTATTAAGAAAGAGTTAAATACTCAGAAGGTCTCAAGATATGTTAACTTTGTCTCTGGGTTAAGACTAGCTAGGATAGTTTGCATTTATCAAATATGCGTCTTTAAGTATATTTCAGCTGGCCTTACTACGGTGTATGACGTTACAGTAGGAAAGCTATTTTTAGTGCTAATACTATGTGTTTCTGAAATATGCAACGTGAACATTGCAGGTTGGTAGTACCACTTGCATAATCCATAAAATACAACATAGTCTCACATTCTCACTTTCGTGAACTGGAACATCCCTAAAATTATAGGATACCGGCTCTGGACTCAAACGTTAGAATGACGTGGTTGCTGAAGTTAATAATAACTGATATTGAATAGCCCATAGGTTAAAAGTCAGAGAATTGGGTTTGACTCTTCTGTTCACCAATTGAGTCAGCTCATTAATGGAATATACATACATATACTTTTGGGCGCTAATATTGCAAGTAAGACTTGTTCATTGCTTAATCGAGGTGGGGTTTTTTTTTTCATTAAGTCCCCACGTTGTGCGTGAGTAGGGGTGAGGGAAAATCCCATACAAAAGAAGAGCTTCTCGCACTCTACAAAAATGAATCTACAACTGCCGAGAAAAAAAGTGAACATGTACAAGACTAGGCCCACAACATATTTTTTTCATTACCATCATGATAAACCCAACCAGTCAGTGCCACCGTCAGTGCCACAGTCAGTGCCACAGTCAGTACTTGTTAATAGTTTCTGATACTATTGAAGTTTTCATAATTATCTGCATCAGTTACTTAATATAGAGTATTTGAAGATTATAAATGTGTGAATTCGTTGGTTAATCGGAAGCAATTGAGTTATTATGTTTGAACAAGACACTCTTTGCAGAATAACCCACTGCGCTGGAGCGCGCGTGGGGCCGTGTGAAGTTGAATTTGAATTGTTTCTAAGTTTGCGGACTCATGCTCATGAGGTATAGTCCTATCACAACTTTAATACAACCAAAAATTAAATCTTTCAAACATGATTCAAACCAAACACCTACAATCGTCCTTTTTTCTATAATCAATTGTCCAAATTATCTGTTGCGCATATTACTCGTGCTTAAGTGCTCTACCATGGAGGCTATTCAGAGCTTAATCTTCATATACGGCCTTCTTAGTTCTGGCAAAAGATCTTAATCCCACATAGAAACAGAAAATTGCAGCAGATCTCACTAGAATTATGGGTACTATATTAAGGAAGTGAAGGGTATTGATTTCCATCCTATTCCGGATCTCTTACCGGAACAGGGACATCGCTTCATGGTTGTATGAGCTTATGGATCATACAGACAATCACATTGTTACTATGTTGATGACTTTCATTGGTAACCAGACTCGATTTTTTTACCAGCTAAAGAATGTTGAAAAAGGTCTTGTATACTTAGCCTCAAATGCCAAGAACCATCTCTTAGATATTTCTGCCGTTCCAACCATGTCATTCACCAAATGAATGTGAATACAGCTTTCCTAAATGCTGAGCTCACCCATGAGCTAAACATGAATCAAAGACTGGAATACCATCTGGAAAAAGATATTATTGAAATCTACAATATTCATTATGGTCTAAAGTGGGATTCTCTGCAATAGAAAACCAAGTATACAATATCAAAAATCAGGGGTTAATGAAACCACATTCAACCAAAGATGTCATATTGGTGAAGCCAGAAGATTTACTTGAAAAAGACTCCCGATAAAACTAATCAACTAAAAAGATTATTTAGATGAACGGAGAACAAGAAACACTGGATATGAATTTACTTCATGTTTGACAGTCATGTAAAGAGTATTTGCAATCTTGGGTTTGCAAGACTTCTTCAAATTGTTCGAAAGTGCAATCAATAACACTTTTTCGAAATATACATTCAGAAGTTGGAAAAAAAAAACTCCATGTATGCGATGGATATCGTGTAATTTTCTAGTGGCAGAAAAAAATATTCCAAGCAGATGCTTCGCAGAATTAAAACACGAAATAATCGAGACATCGACATCTTTGTGAAGAATGTTTGTTCTATCACATTGGATCTAGTATATTTCAAAGTTCTCGATTGTTAAGAATAGCTTCAATAATTTTCATGGTATTCTGATACCTACTTATCCAAAAGAAGTGGAAATATATTCAGGCGGGCAAAAAAATCAAACTTGCGTTGAACCTGAATACAAAATCATAATCAAGCTTCCTACAAGATAAAATCTTGTTCTACATGTACAGGAATTATGCATGTACAGGGTCTGCCAACACATTTTTACCATTGTTTAAATATTCCACTTCCATTGCTTATAAATCCTTCTTCCATTGCTTATAAATCCTTCTTCCATTGTTCATAAATCCTTCTTCCATTGTTCATAAATCCTTCTTCTATTGTTCATAAATCTTTCTTCCATTGTTCATAAATCCTTCCTCCATTGTTCCCAAGACAACGCGCATTTCCAAATCGGGTACTTCGATACCAAGAAATTTTGCATTCATTGGACACCATATAAATATGCAATATGTTCGTTTTTAAGGATTTCAAGAAAATAATGAGAACCACTCAGTTAATCATCCTCTGCTTGGCTGCCGCCAGTGCGTGGGCCCACTCACAACCAAGAACATTTTACGCAAAATTTAATGAAACCTTGGTACCGCTCTCGAGCTTCTCATACTTATCAGATGGTGTGTATTTTAGGGTTTTAGCTTTTGGATACGTGGCCACTCCTATGACATTCTCCTTTAAAAAAAACTATGCTTTCGCTGAGGATACAATCACCACAGGGTATGTGGGTTTTTTTAATAACCTACTTGCTTTCGGTGAGGTGGTCCCTAAAGTTCAATTCAAATTGGATAAAATGAAAAAAGTTCTTGATGGGCCTTTTTACGCATGCGATGTGTACCATAAGCAATTGTTCGAAATTGCACATGGACATATCCACAAAAAGTCTGAACATTGTTTTGAAGTGGAAATCTACCTTTTCTTTCAAAGAGAAAAAGCCAAGGAAGGCCAGAAATACTCATCAGAGGAAGCAGAAGGAAACATAGCCAAGGAGGAAAATGCACTTGAGGAAAACGGGAAGAACATGACTGAAAAGTATTTTACTGAGTGGAAAGAGAAGTACATGCCCTGGGGAAAAGAGAAGAACATAACTGAAAAGTACATAGCTGAGGAGAAAGAAATACCAGAGGAAGAAATACCAGAGGAAGAAATACCAGAGGAAGCAATACCAGAGGAAGAAATACCAGAGGAAGAAATACCAGAGGAAGAATTACCAGAGGAAGAATTACCAGAGGAAGAAATACCAGAGGAAGAATTACCAGAGGAAGAAACACCAGAGAAAGAACTATCAGAGGAAGCAATACCAGAGGAAGAATTACCAGAGGAAGAAACACCAGACAAAGAAACACCAGACAACGAAACACCAGACAAAGAAACACCAGACAACGAAACACCAGACAAGGAAACACCAGACAAAGAAACACCAGAGGAAGAAACACCAGAAGAAGAATCACCAACAGAAACTACCACACTGTCTCATGAAATACCATTGGTCTTCTATGCAAAAATAGGACATACCTTGGTACATCTCTTTGGCCACGTCTTTCAGGAATTTAGAACGGACTGGAGCGTGATGTCTTCTGAAAGCTCACTTACTGGTCCTGTCAAGTTTGTCTTAGAAGACAAGATTGCCATTACAAAAGATGCACCCACACCTGGCTACGCAGGATTCTCTAATGGGCTCTTTGTTTATGGCCCTACAGTCAAGAAGCAACCTTTGGCTCTCAATAGTGAAGGGAAGGTACTTAATTATCCGTTTTATTCTTGTATGGGCCCCGATGAGATAGTACGTGGAATTGCTTATAGTCTTTTGCCCAGAGACGATTGTGAGGAAGTTGATATCTATCTCTTGCCTTTGACGAGGAAAATGACGAAAGAATAATGTTACCCCTGTTCGAAAGTAATGAATCCATAGTTATGGGTAATATTACTTCTTTTAGTGATGTTTTTATGTCGAAGCTGCTTGATTTTACAGTGGAGTCCGGCTATTATGTGTCTTCTGCTCTGAAGGATATGGTCAACTCTTTCCCTATAAATGCAACAGAAACCGTCACATCTTCCACCTCGAGCATGGAAGGTTTGAAAGAAAGTTAATTTACCAGCTAGGGCAAAACCAATAGAATACTGATACTCCGTGGATGTTGATAGGCGTAAGTCATAGAATGGAACACTGCGCATTCTAAAATTCTCAGTCTGTAGTAAATTTGACAAACACAATTGAAATTCTAAATATTTCTACGGTTGATATGAAACTTCGATATATTCCATCACGGTTTTATTTGCGACAGAATTAAGTGCTCTCTAATATTTGATTTTAGACAATTCATTAGTTTGGTTTGATAGGCAAGTGAGAGTCATGTGAATATCATGTGATCAAGCCGTGAGTCATGTGAATATCATGTGATTAGGCATGTGGGTGGATGTTTTCAGGCGGTCGCCCTAGGACCTTTGACGCAAAATTTGATAATCTTTCCAACATATGTTTTATAAATATTATTATACAGTAAGCTGTATCTTATAAGACTGAAGTTTGAAATGAGTTGTGAGGTGGTTGAATACGTGTCACTATCCAATACCCTGCACACAGTAACTTACTGGTCTGCATATAGACCTTGTTCGAAGTACCTTACTCCGTACACGCTAGGTAATTGTTGACAAAATTGGCACAGCAGTGCATTTCAGGCCATTCATTCATTGAAATGCTTATTAGAGAATGAACCTTTATGAGTTATTGGATGAAAAATGAAACTCAACCAATTGCACTAGGGTGGATGTGACCAATAAAGCCAGACTCCAATCAAGATTCGTGAATATCGTGATCAGCATGTGGCAGAATAGGACTAGAATTACTAGAATTATACAAAGAGAGAGTTAGATTAAGTATGCGAAAAATGTGCAATTATTTATAAATCAATTCCCACTTTCATTTGATTAAATGGTTGTTTGGTTTAAGGTATTCTTGGCTTTCTATAAAGCGTGCATGGTTCAGGTGTATTCAATATTTCAAAGGATCATGAAATCACTCTTTGACAATGCCTTCTTTCTTGCTATATCTATGTTGGTCCCACGACCCATTGGTTTTGACAGATTTTGAGACTACCTTGGTACTTCTATGTAGGAAATTATACACATACAGTATTTTTCAATATTATTCATACCCGTGCGACAAATTATTCATACCAATATTTCAAAACTTTTCATACCAGTGCGACAAAATTTTCATACCAGCGCGACAAAATTATTCATACCAAATGGCATAATTTCACACCCACTTTTAATAGTTTTCAGTAATCAGAAATTTTATCTAGAGAATTGCTTCTATATACTTTTCTTGGAATCTTCCAATCAACGGTCGCAACGGACAAGACTAAAGTAGTTTCATGTTATGCTGTATATCAGAACTTTTATGTGGTTTGAATAAATTTGAAATATTTGGTATGAATAATTTTGTCGCACTGGTAGGAAAAATTTTGAAATATTAGTATGAATAATGTTCTCGCACTAGAATGAATATTTTTGTCGCATTGGTATGAATAATTTTGAAAAATACTGTACGCTAGAAAAATGCGATTTTAATTCGAGAGATTTGTCACGTGATCCCATCAAATTTACTCACCACGAAAACCTCAAAATTTATGGGCAAGGTGTCATCGTCCAATATTCGCCAGCCTTATTCTAATTTTTCAAAGAGTAGATATCAGAACCCTTGCAGTCTACTCGTCCATCAAAAAGATATACCTTATTAATATTTATGGAAAGTCTATTCTTTTTTTCGTGAAGGATATACTTTCTCTTACAACAGAAGTACAAGGTCTGTCATGGGAGATTAGACTGTGGGTAAAAGGAGGTTGCTTTGTCTGCTAAAAATCCCAATTAGCGTTCTTTGTGAAAGTAATTAAACCTTTTGTGTCAGACATTATTTGCATTGTCGATAGTGTGGACTTCAGTGTTAAATCTACCAATGGGAGTTTCATTTCAGGCAATTAGTAGAAGCAAATCTAGCCAAGGTTAGTGTCATTATACAGACTTAATTGTGTACGGGTTTCCTGCAAAAATTGATTCAATTGGTGGTTCGCAAAGTGACATTCATCTCGTTTAGGGGTTACCTCAGCTACACCATTGGAGAGTAAACCCACTATAGTTACCGCTTCTTTATCATTTCGACCTGGTAATTCACTACTATCACGAAAAATAAAAAAACATTCGAAAAATGGATCTGTACCAAGGATTCTATCAGGTTTTGGTGGTGCTTTTTCTAGTGTATTACTTCAGATGATATTATTGTGAGTTTAAATGTAGTCGAAGTAGGTGACAAAATGTGTATACTTAACTCAAAATTTAAGATATGGGAACGTTGCGCGCCAGATGGCTGCAAAATCTACGCAGCTGAACATGAGTAAAAATACGCGATATTTTTTTTCACAGGCAGTAGTACATCTGCGATGATTTCTCAAAATCATTTAAATTCCTTCAAAAAAAAAATTTCAAATGTGGAAAAGATAAGTACCTTGGGATTATTCTAGTGCGGATTGCTGGAACGGAAGCTTACGTTTATATACTCCATTTTACCGTCATTCCATAGCCCAGAAGTACGGCATGTTCAATCTCTCAAACTACTGTTTATGAAATACATACGCCGCGCAAGTGAATAAAGAATTTGGATTGCGTCAATATACTGAAATTCATTAAGTAGTTGGCACTTGCATCTATAAGATATCATCTACGAAGAGATACTATAGCTATAGACGTACTAAGCAACCTAGCAACATAGAAATTCTTTTAATCGATGATTTAGACCTAGTTAATTACGGATCCCAGAGTTTAATACAGTCTCCTGTAATATATGGATCCATATACTGTTATTTGTATAATATTATGCTAGTCACATTTAATTTCAGGTTCAGAGTCTTTGGCCTTATTGCAGTGTGTGTAATGTAACATGGCTTTGGTAGTAGAACCATCTCTTTGACCAATACGTCTTTTTATGTGATGGAAAATCTTTGAAAAGACTTATATATAGGTGTCATTGGATGTGATGTTGACCTACGAGTTTAAAAGGTTTGCTGATAGGATCTACTATTGCAAATTGCTTACCTTTGCGTGAACCTCAGGAACTATGCATGTGTTTGTGTTAGTTCCGACAAGTATTTTATTGACTATAAGCTGGTTCTAATTCGTGCTATTCTGAATTGTCCCGAGAGAACGCCTACCCCCATAAGACATGGGTGGCAGTTCTCCCTTTTATATTCCATAATCCGTTTCTGCCAAGAAATATACTTGCTCTTCCGGAGTCACCACGTGCCCGAAATTCGCTCTAACAATTGGGGCTTAAACGCTTCACTCATGTACGCAATGTAACACGTGACCACTTGCTAACAGTTTGAAGGGTTACGTCTGTTCTAGGAATAGCTTTCAGGTGATGGAAGCAGTGTCTATTAATATGCAGTGCAGTGGAGGTAGTGAAATTTCTTCTCAGGAACTCTCATAAATGTCTATGAAGTTAAATCCTTCGATGCTTGCCTTCTGTACCAGTGGACGACTCTGTTGATCCATAGTTTTTACAAAACAGAGATGTCACCTTGGTAATTCTGGGCAGCTCCAAATTCTGAGCCACCATCAAGAGAATTTCGAAATTTTGTCTTATGTAGACCTACCGCATGATCCATTAGTTGAGTACACTTTTCAGACTGCAATGCTTCACTAAAGAATCATACACCCGGGAAATAATCATATCTTTGAATTAGCTATCAAACTTGAATTCTAGATTTTGGTAAAGACTGGGATCAACATGAGAGGGTCTGAATATCGTGTCTCATTCGACAATAAAAAAGGCAGTTTTGCGTCAGATTTGAAAAACACACCTATTATGGTCGTCAACTTTTAACGAGAATTGAAGATTTATCTCTTACATTACATTAAACAATTGAGCAAGCCGTGAAGATTTTGCTTGAAGCGACTTCTAATCAGGTGAGTCTGAGAAGAGTTCCTGAGTCCGATTAAACTATTGTCTTGACAGTAATAAAATATTTATCAAGAATACTTGAGATCAACTCTATAAATTTGAAAAATTAAGTTCGCACTCTTTTCCTTTCTTTAAAACAATCTTAGACACCTTCGCAATACATCGGGATGTACGGGTGTATTTACATCCATGGCACAGCTATACCAATATGCCATAAAAATAATCTATCTTTTCCCAAATAATCATTAGCACTGAACACTGTAATTTAGAAACTAGATTAGGAAAGACAAAAACGCCTCCACAGATCAACCTGCGGATTGCTTACAGCATAACAGTGAACCAAGCTAGCCCATATGCACAATTCTCAACTTTCTTTAGCAAAGTTTTCCACCAACTTCAATTAAATAAATCCATTTCAATACCATAATTTAAAAATCAATGAATTATATTGAAATTACAAATTTTGCCTACATAAACCTTTCATACAGCAAAAACGCGGGCCCTATATTACTAGAACCAACAACATTCTCAGAGTGCGAATTCAAACTTCTGCTGTCATAAAATCGAAGAAATCAACTGAAGAAGGGGTGGTTGGAAAATACAAACCAAATTCGAGTATTCAGAATTCTGCAGTGTACTAGACCCCATTCAAATACCATGATATATTTTTAGGGGTTCTCCTGCTTATGTACCATGTCTCCCAGACATAATTAGGATTTCCCCTATTTGAAATTCTAATCCCAAAACTTTTGTTTCACATAATACTTGTTAAAAAATTCTTTGGTATCCATATCCATTAAATACAAGTCTGTTCTTTTGCATCGAAAATAAAGTCCAGTTAAATCATCTGTCAAGATGAGGTTCCGGCCATTTCCTCGCTTTTCCAGACAGATATGCGGATGAATATTTAAAACTTTCGACGACTTATCTGTAACCACATTAAATGGTACCAAATCTGTTTTAAAGGCGGCAAATTCCTTTACAAAGCCAAAATGCTTTTTACCCTCACTGAAGTCTAAAGTAGTAAGTCCGTTTTGAACAGTGACAGTGATAGGAGGAGCGAGAGTAGTATCGTAAACAGCAAGAGCATCAAAATTGCTAAGGCGGCTGATAGTAAGCGGTCTGTAGCCTATTTCGTCTTTCACATAAAAGAGGGTAAAATTATCTGCCTGGCTAGTGGCAGCAAGAAGTAAAGCCAGAATCAAACGACATGCTCTCATGGTAAAGGTTGAGTTCTACAAAAAGAGGTGCAGTGTGGATTATATAGCAAAATTCTTGATCACATGATTCATGAGAATTGTCTTACTATAATACTAGGAATGACGGCTTGTCTCTGAAACAAAGGAATCAAATCCAGTTTACATGACCAGATGCATGCAGAGTTCCTGCACATATGTCAATGAGATTCTTTGAATAATTGTTTTCGTGCTCACCAATCGACTCCTTAGCTGACTTTAATCGGGACACGTCATAATTGTCTATAAAATTACTAATATTGTTAAATGTGTAACTACAAATCGCATTCAGAAAAGGCACTCAATTTATGAACTTTTTACTTCATTCTATCAATTCGTCGTTCGTCATCAAGTCACTCTTCAGCGTAACTGCAATGAACACTTGGAAGCCATAAAACTCTATAGACCTATTCGCTATACGTGATTTCTCGTGAAGATACATCAATATCAGAAACAAATCATGTGCATTTCGAGTGGAGCTACTCCAAGGCCCCACCCATGAACGACTTAAGTAAACTAAACCACAGGTTGAAAGTTTTAACTTTAGAACTCTGATCGATATTGTAAGGAGGAACAGTGTTTTAAAGTATTCAAAGCAGCGCGCAAAATATTTGAAGTCAAGAAAACAGAATGGTTCAAACAAAGATTTCAAAAGTTTCGCGCCACTTCGCAAAGTCTTTCAAACCAGATGGCATAATGTTTCACACCAACTTTCATTAGAGTTTAATATTCAGATATCTTATTACATGTGGGAGACTTCCAACAAGGGTCAAAACGAACAGAACAGAACTGATTTCCTTGATATCTGTATAGAAGAATTTACTAGGGATGTACCAAACTTTTGGTACTGGTTTGAACTATTCTGTCTTGGTTCGAGAATTTTTGCGCGCTCTTCAAATAGTTTTGAAAATTGTTTATACAGTATTTTTCAAAATTATTCATACCAGTGCGACAAAATTATTCAAAGCAATATTTCAAAATTATTCAAAGCAATATTTCAAAATTATTTAAACCAATATTTCAAAATTATTTAAACCAATATTTGAAAATTATTTAAACCAATATTTCAAAATTATTTAAACCAATATTTCAAAATTATTTAAACTAATATTTCAAAATTATTTAAACTAATATTTCAAAATTATTTACACCAATATTTCAAAATTATTTACACCAATATTTCAAAATTATTTAAACTAAACACAAATTTTAATATACAGCATAACATGAAAACTAGTTTAGTTTTGCCCATTTCGACTGTTGATTCGAAGACTCCCGGTAGTATATGTAAGCAATGGTCCAAATACAAAAAATCTGATTACTGAATTGTATTTAAAGTTGGTGTGAAACATTATGCCATTTGCTTTGAATAATTTTGTCGCACTAGTTTGAATAATTTTGAAATATTGGTTTGAATAATTTTGTCGCACTGGTATGAATAATTTTAAAAGACACTGTATGTGAATTCATATGAATTATTATCGCGCACTTAAGAGGACATCAAGAGCTTCGTTTGAAAATGCGCACAGTGTCGTGTCTGGTGAAATGCTGAACTTGGTTTTATTGATTCTTTAAAGGCAATACTATATAGGAATAAAGGGATCATTTTTCCACGTTATCAAGAAGTCTCTCTCGGCAGATGCTAAAGTAGTTTGTCTGAGAGATTATCGTGGATAATACACTATTTAGGTAATAGACACATAGAACAATCTAAGTATACGAATAGTAAAAATCTTTTCTAGGGCCAGCTGACCCAATACACCACTTTCAACTTGAGGTGCAAAGTTTTAATACACGTGGTAAATTTGAGAACACAGAGGTTCAATCCCTTTGTCCACTTTGATGTATTCAACTACTGAAGCTCCATGAATGTACATATCTGGGTGCGAAAAACGGTCTTCTTTATATGCAGGCTACTATGGTTAGCCAGGGGATATGGCACATTCGGTACATTGGTATGTATTTTCATAGCTGTTAGATTCTTACGTAGGATTCAGTACTTATAGAATGGGTAAAGTTTCGAAGAATTTATCAAGAAATTCTTAGATACTTATACTCTGAAGAATTCTGGCATATACTGTTTGGCTGCATAAGACGGGATGAGCCGTTCGCTACGCGAAGGTAAAAGTCAGGCATAGAGACGCCGCATGGTTCTTGCTCTGAAAAGTCTTTAATTCCTCTTCTGAACAGCATGACTATAAATTGAACGTTTCAGTAGTGTAATACTCACAGTGGTTCTGTCTAGCTGTAGTAAAGTGAAATGGTGATACATATTGCAGAGGTTTTCAATTGTCGAGTGTAATGTTTATGAGGTTTGCAAAAGAAAGATCCCTGAAACACCAATATAAATGTTCCAGCTTTTGTATGGCCCACTGAAATAAAATACACTGCTCTTATATGTTAAACACCTGCATATGTTCTAATACTGCGATCTTCCCCTTTACAACTGTGCCAGGGCGACTATCCTCATAGCGACCGTGCCTTTGCACCAGCTGCATGGTAAGGGTTAGAGCAACATCCCCCTTAAATTAGAGTCTTTCCATCTCTACCGTATGTCTCATGTCTTATAATCATAAATATGGTGTGACGTTTCCATCATGGGATGTACAGATGTCGCAGTGTGAAGTTGTGGTGTGCATGTGAGCCTGTTGTCCCCGCAATAATAATTCATCCCTTTGAAATGATCCCTGTGAGAGATAAAGAGAGTACAAGTTGAGTAAAATGATGAAGTGAGATTCGATTATGAGCAGTGTGACAAATATTCTGTGATGTCTCAATTGAAAAACTTGATACAACCTAAAATCTTGACTCTCGTGATTACCCTAGGAAGAGTGGAACTCAAAATCATTAGGAATGGAAAGCTTCACCAGGTGTGCATAGAACTGCATGCATTCAAAACATTTTACCGACTTTGATGAATATGTTTTGGGAAACAATGCTATTCTAGTAATTGTCTGAGCAAGAATATTTGCATACATCGATTGTCGTATAAAGCAAGCCATATTTCTTAATTTTCAGAATACTATAAAAATTATGCAAATACTTGAATTGATTTTTGCCAGCCTTTTCCTTGCCGCTGCCTGGGCCGATACCGTTAGTCCATTAGTCTTGTTTGCGAAAGTCGATCAAAGTTTTATTCCACTCTATGCAAAAATGGCTGAAGACTTGGACCGAACTGAATCCTTTTCTTTAATACAAACCCATCAGGCCCCTCTTTTGGGGTCAGCATGGCTGAACTAGGTGTATTCTGTGTTGAGAATAGACAAGAAGGGCACGCATGAATTGATGATTCCAAATTCTAGATTACTACTCAGTTGTATTGAATGGATTTTTGAACATGGGTGTGGTACTGTTTTGTTAAGAGAAAATCACTCGAGCAGAATATCTATCCAGAGCATGTGACCAGGAGAAGAACATGAGAATTCGTCAAGCGTGTTGGAGAGATCTATATCCTGTATATGGAGCAGAATAGATGGTTTTGTCGTGATCAGTGTGCCTTTGCTAGAGAAATGATGAAGTCATGGACGTTACAGAATTTGGTTCCTGATGGATTTTGTGATGAAAATATGACGCAGTTGTACATGAATCTCGACTCGTCATTAGTAATTCCTTCATACCTACAATGAATCATACGGTTTCAGTGTAATATCGTGGAAGAACGCATCGACACTCCAGCTATTCCTACCCCAAATTCAATTATACGTATATACTAGGTTGCCTCTGCAGACACGACATTCAGGATATACGGGACTCATGAATACACTTTTGTCTAGAATCCTAATATTTAAAGACTAAACATGATTGAGTGATTTACGGAAGATTTCAATGCTGAACCCTCATTTTTGTGCATTGCAAGTATTTAGTGATTATTACCAGCAAATGTTTGACTTGATAATCAAGGTAAAGTGGTGCGTATACGAAGTAGCAACTAGCTTAGCAATAATATATAGAAGTAGTCCTTGTCAGATCCACCTTGGGTATTACACTTCCCAATGGTCCAAATTATTGCTACGCTGTACGATTAGTGGAGGAATCACGGTAGACCCTGTCTAATACGACCAGAACACGTGATCTCCTTATACACAGTCGCCTCGACCAGATATGG
>VATE01000014.1:154595-187956 GCA_008065195.1 Metschnikowia amazonensis
TCAGCCAGCATCATAACAAGCAGCCAGCATTAGGGCTGGTTCGCCCTTGGACTATATAATTACCTAGATTCCCACTTATTGGGAATCCATCAACGAATACGCACATGATAGGTAAACAAACATACTAAAGAATCTAACAGTCCTAGGAAGGAAATGATAATCTAATATAGTCCTTAACTATGTCTGAATTGACTATACATATGACTACAATGTCTGAATTGACTATATATATGACTCCAATGTCTGAATTGACTATATGTATGACTACAATGTCTGGTGTTTGTTCAGTTGATGCCTCTGCTCGCCCCACATCATTGTTCCAGTAATTTCCTAATATAGGAAGACTTATAAACTCTTCACAAGTTGCAAACTCAGATTACTGATACTACGATATTTATGACGAGTCTAGGCTATTTAAGTTTTTTTTCACTAAGCAAGGAGCATTTTTGTCGTTATGGCAATAAGAGTTAGATTGTATAGTGTCACGAAGTATTTATGTCTTCCTGTATTCACTATTAGAAGTTGGAGTTATTAATGCAATTTTTCTAGTGGGGATGGCTTGAAAAGGGTTTTAATAAGCGTATCACACTGGAAGAAGGGCACTTCTCCTCGTATATCTCGACTTTGCCTTTCTTATTTAGACTTCTTGAAAACGTTAGGTGTGTATATAGTGAGCTTGATCAGTGCGTGATTTCATATTTTCGTTCTTTCAGCAGTTGCGCGCCAAATGGCTGCAAATGATATTGGTTCCACTATATGCAACACCTCCAGGTGTAATGATGAAGCCATGATGTCCGCGATGAAATCAGTACATCATGGAAAACTGTAAGTGTTTGTGGAGGGTCTTATGTTAAGGTTTTTCTCAAGAACTCTTGTTAGTGTGATTCTTGTAAATATGCTGACTATGTCTACTTATACGTTGGAGCGACACGTCGCGCCGGTTTTCTCTATAGATTTGGGGAATATTAGAGTGTAGGTATTAATTGAAGACAAAAATAGAGCCATAAGCTAAAGTGGAGATTTAGAATCCAGTATATATTACATTCTCTCATTATTCGAATTTGAACACTGTCATGGCCTTCATTTATTCCGTAATCACAGCATATAGAAATATACACGTGATTGTTGCTCATCTTCTTCACCTGACACTCAATCAAGATATATCGGCGAATTGGCAAAAATATAAATTTAGAGCTTTTAGAATGAACATAGGACATGTGTATAAACGGCTGATCAATGTCAGAAGTAGAGGCTCTGTTCCTCAGTGTAGGTGCTGAAAAATTCTTTCGTAAGTTCGGAAACTATCTATCAATATTTATTATTTGGTAATGTCTAAGCAGTAGGTTCATTGATTCTTTAGTGTTGTTCTGATGAAGATAAGAAACAGCGCATTGCGTAATACTTATTGCACTATTCAAAAAGAGAGATAGTGGTTTGATTGCTTTTTTGGTCAAAAAACTCTCTGAGTGCTTGAATGTTTCCCAACAGGGTATATAAATCGATGAGTATAGGCTACAATCAGCCAATAGGTCGAGTGCTATTCGTACACTATTTAAGCGTATAGAAACCACCATAGAAGTTCGAATCTTTGATATCTTAAGCATTTTTTAATTTGGTGGCTTTGTTAACTATTAGAGTACTATTCACTCCGGTAACTGATGAGTATTTGCCTGATTTTTGCCCAAAGGCTCTACTCTTGGTTCAAGATTGAAGAGCTAAAGAGAAGATGGATTTTCGCGCTCTAGGATTTTGGAATGAATGGGCTTCTTATTCGGAATGGCCTGATATGGATAATTCTAGGTTCTCATAATTGAAATGGAAATAGTTTAGCACCCTGGAGGCTTTAACAAGAGCTTTTGAAAATTTGTTTCTATCACTACTGCTGAATATCAGTATAACTACTGCCATTAGTAAACGAAAATATTTTTTTTCGAGATCAGAGAAAATTTAAATAATGCAATCAAATTACAATGGAGACTATTATTGGTGGCGATGGTACTTCAGTGCTGAGCTTTGTCATTGATGTGAATTCAATTATTCTTAGATGAATATGAGTTTCGCACGACTTGTTGGACTCATTGGGATGCGAAAAACATTCGCGAAATCAAATAGAGCCTGAAAATGCCGAGTCAGCACTCTTTCGTCACAGCCTAGATACCTAAGTACCCATGAATAAAATTTTCAAATACCACTTTTTGCGTTTTTCTTCGACTTCAATGGCTAAGCTGATTGGTACATGAACTACTAACAGCATCATCAGGAGCCCAAGTTTATTTTTTAAGAAGCCTGAAATTCCTTTCAAGAAATGAATGAAGACACTGAATTACCACGCACCACACGCACCAAAGAATCTAACAGGAAGAGAAAAACAATGCAGTAATAAAAATATCACAGATGATCTGCATGCATTTCTTATATGGCACACGAGTACAATGCTGATCTAAAAGGGTATAGTAAAATTTTCAGACGTCTTGAAGATTGAAAGCAGTGTAATGCGATGTATTGTGCAATTCATCACACCTGCTTAAAGTGTAGGAGTATTGTATGAGGCTTTCTGGAACTGCTGTACCGTATAAGGATATGATTCTGGTAAAGGTTATGATTCTCCTAAAGGTTATGAATCTTGTTCTGGTAGCTTCATCGTACACAAATCAGGCTGTCTCAAACCAACTATCACAAACCAACTATCCTGTCGATGCCTTTCACCAGAATGGTATACGCCTCTTATATGCCAAACTATTGCATGTCCAGTTGGAGTGATCCTCTACATAGCAACCATACTAAGAGATAATGCAACTATATCCATTGTATTACAGATTGTTTCATCTACTCCATATGCATCACGTCTTATGGTCAGTTGCATGGTGTGATTTTTGCGTCACGGGATGTACAGATGTCTCACATGTTTAACAAGATGATGTTGTGATAATAAACGGTTCTGTGCACACCCTTTATACCTCATGAGGTGAAAACGCGCGCCGAATATACAATAATTCTTCTCACCTATTTTTGAACTTGAATCAACAACACTTTACTCTGTAAGTTCAGATAAAATGTTGTCAAAGACCTGACTTCTCAAAGATGTACCTCTTTATTTAACATGATATGAATCTTTAAAAGACTTTAGTTACCCCATACCAATACGGAGAAGTATACTTGCATCTTACATTGTTAATCAATCAGGGAAAAATTGCACTCTAATTGGACTACGAAATCAATTTAGTCTGACACGGTCGCATGTGAGGTTGTACTGTGCATTTTGTCCTATTGTTCAACAATAGCGCAGTCGGCAACAGCAAGCAAAGGCAATATAGCTTACAATATTTGCTCAAGATGTAATAATGCAGCTCAAGATTCCGACCAAAATCGGAACCTCGGGTTGCAACGTTGGACACAATTCGCAACCAGTGAGAACAATTTTATTCCTACTGCGCATTGTCAGAGGCAGCATGGCCGCGATCACCAACAAAGCACCACCTGTGCGGACTGACGGCTCAATCGCGAAGAGTCGCAGGCGATCATTTAGATACGTTGATGAAATTGGAGATAATCATGAAATTATTCAATGAATTTTGATAGACGAATTTGGTGGTGAGATTTATCTATAAAGATTGAATACTCACTTCATGTAATGATGACTAAACCCAGATCTTTGACCATCTACTAAACTGCTAACTGATTGTAGGTATGCTTCTCGAGTGAAGTATATTGATCTCGAGTGTGCAGGAAGTCTGCATGTCTTTATGATTGTTCACATATTGTTTCTGGCTGTTGTTTTCAAGACAAACATAATTCACAGAACAATTGGTTTAATCAAAAAAATCTACGTTCGGCCAGTCTATAAAAGAGGCCATGTTTTCTTTCTCTAAGCAAATCAGAAATCATCATGAAAGCCTCTCAATTTATTTTCGCGTCCTTTGTTGCCTCCACTGCCTGGGCAGGTTCCGAGAATCCTTTGGCATTTTTTGCTAAAGTCAAAGAAGGATTTTTGCCGCTCATTGACACAAACCTTTTCCCAAAGTATGGGGTCACTCCTTTTGAAATTGGGGATTCGTCGAACTCTCCCATTAAAGTCAGCATCAGTGACAACCAAGCCTTTACTCTGAGAGGAAAGGTGGGGTCTTACCTGAGTATGCTTGTTCAAGGTGATAGGGCTGACGACCTTGCATTTAATAAGGTTAAAGGCGAGGCTAACATTTATTACTTTTATCTGTGTTCTCGGCCTGAAATGCCTCCAAAGGTGTTATTTGTGAATCTGGTACATGAAACTTGTACGGAAATTGAAATTCACCTTTTGGAGTATAACCCAAAAACTGGGTATCCTGAGGGAAGATACGAAGGGTACGAAGGAGGAGATAAAGAGGAGAAAGAAGGGCATAAAGAGGAGAAAGAAGGAGGGGATAAAGAGGAGAATGAAGGCCATAAAGAGGAGAAAGAAGGAGGGGATAAAGAGCAGAAAAAAGAAGGTCATAAAGAAGGACATAAAGAAGGTAATGATACAGGACATGAAGCAGGTCATGAAGAAGGTCACGAGTGGGATATTAAAAAAGAATATGATTGAGGTCATTAGAGACGTTGTGGGGATAATGAAGGATGTCATAAAAGAGGTCAGTATTCACTAAGGAATTTCTCAACTTTGTTCTCGTTGAGACTCCCCATGGATTGACCAATGCCTCTTTTCCTCTCAGTAGCATTGCTTCTAGATCAGAGTTTATGGCCTCTTCAGTTGATGCTAGTTTGTTCTAATCCACAACTTCCGATGTATTGTTTTAACCATAGCTGAATATGGCAAGATTTCATCTCAATCTGGTAAAATCCTCTAGCTCTTCTGGAATGTCTGATTATTCAAAATAAATTAACTCCATGTATGGTATAACTGAAGACCTATACGTTGATAAATCTAGAACTGAAAAATCACATACCAGAAAATTGACTTCAACTGCGACCATCTTTATCAACTGTAAATCTCCTTCTCATCACTCCGTAGAAGACTATCACCGAGTACAGCACTTATTGTCCGAAGAAAAGAGACAACAATATCAGGCACAAATACAAGTGCCTTATTGAAGTTTGCGTTGTTCCGGAGACTATTGCAGCAGGAGACTCTGCTACAAAAGGCCAAGCTGAGACCATCCAGAAAGAAGACTAGGCCCACAATCCAAGAATGGCAATCAATATGCAAAAGTCTAGATATTTGGAAGAGAATGCCACTAATACTCTTATCAGTAGCGCCAAGGCCTCAAGCTCTACATTAGTCACGAGAGCGTCCAAATTGATGCGTGTATTTTAGGATTTTTCGCTGCGCATTCCTTTCTATCTGTTGAACATGCTGAACAGCAGTACATCCCGCTGTAGAGAGAATACTTCGGTGCTCGCGTAGTACATCCGTACCTCCGGTGAGCCATAGAAGCAAAGAATTCAATAGTCTCATTGAGATAAGTGAATACAGCCCTATCATATTAATATTTAGTAAAGAGTTTCCAGATGTGTCAGCATCTTATAAAGCTACACGCCAGGCACTTCTGTGTGTCTGATAGCAGACGTTTTGGTAGTATTGCGTCTTAAATATTGTAGATTACCCTTGTACACTGTTTTTCAAAACTATTCATACCAGCGCGCAAAATTATTCATACCAATGCGACAAAATTATTCAAACCAATATTTCAAAAGTTTCGCACCACTTCGCACAGTCTTTCAAACCAAATGGCATAATGTTCCACATCAACTTTCATTAGATTCAGTATTCAAAACTCTTACTATATATGGGAACCTTCTAATCAACAGTAAAAACGGACGGAACTGAACTCGTTTCCTTGTAATCCTGTATACAACAACTTTCATTTTGTTTTGAAGAATGTTTGAAATGGTACGAAAGGTTTTAAATTATTTGTTCGTTTAATTTTGCTAGTGTGGTTTGAATCGCTTGTCGCACTGGTTTGAACCATTCTACAGTATTTTTCAAAATCATTCATACCAGTGCGACAAAATTATTAATACCAATATTTCAAAAATATTCAAACCAAATAAAAGTTTTAATATACAGCATAACATGAAAATTACTTTAGTTTTATCCATTTACCCGTTGATTAGAAGACTCCAAGAATAGTGTATATAAGCAATCGTTCAGGTATAAATTTCTGATTACTGAAATCTATTAAAAGTTGATGTGAAACATTATACCATTTGTTTGAATAATTTTGTCGCACTAGTTTGAATAATTTTGAAATGAAATATTGGTATGAATATTTTTGTCGCATTCGTATGAATATTTTCGAAAAACACTGTACCTTCTTAGTTGGAAACATTTTGTCGCACTGCTTTGAATGGTTTGAAAAACACTCGATAACCAAGTTCTGGTTACATTAAGTTGCTAACCGGAGTAATATAGCCTATTTCAAGCTATGTATGAGTTTGTGATAATGAATCTAAGCCTAACATACCTGACCAAATGTGGTGTATGAGTATAGCTCGTACAATGATGTGAATTATTGTGGAACATATTAGACCATACCTTGGCTATTCTCCATGAGCAGCGCTTTGCCAGATCCACCGTGGATATCGCATTACCCACGCGTTCACGTTCTAGCTACGCTGTACGATCCGAGGAGATCGCGAAAGAACCCGGTGAAGTCGAGATCTCACGTGTCATTCTTATCTACAAGAGTTTTCCTTATCTACAGCATTTTACCCCACCACGCATGCCGAGGTCAAATGATTACGCAACTGTGGCTCGAAATGGTCAAAAGCACATGCCAGAATCTTTCAGACTATAACTCAGTATAGCTCCTCTGAAGGATTCATCAATCATAAGTATATGAGTATTAAAGTAGCCAAGAATCTAAAACGCACCACCTTACTGAACCTACGCTGAGCAGACATTCACCCAGCTGAAGCTAAAGCAGCTTCAACCAGTAGTCCAGACTCTAAGCTTTATGTTCTCAAATTTTTTCAGCAGAACTAAATCCACCTTTCGCGTAAGACCATGGAGGAAACTGAATATCCCCAATAGAATAACGACTATAGAAGTTTTGCACCTACAATTTCCAACCTCTAGTTTTAAAAATTGTAATTTATTGTGATATTCAAGCTATTCTTTAAAGTCAAAGGTCATTAGATGAGTCCTGAACACGTCTAAATCCTGCACATCCATTCGTTTGTCTGCATACAACTCGTCTACGACGTACCTTGACTTCGTATACGCCGGATGCTCGTTGACAACAAGTCCTTTGTTAAAAAAAAAATTTAAGCTGAGAAATCAACCAAATACTGCATCCTCCAATTGCATTCATCGTAAAGACAGTACAGAGATTTCTGGAACGATGTAATCTGAAAAACCTTGACATGGTAGGAAAAATCCTCAGCATAGAGCGAGTAGCCCCTAAATTCAACCAAAGAAGGTGTCTGCTTCAATTCAAACGAAGAACAACTGGGATAAGAGGCGGGTCAATTGGTAATGTGTCACCTATCTCCGATATATTTGGGAGCTTTATTTGTTGATCATTGTCTTCTCTCTTCTTCTTTTCATCAGTTAAGAATGTAATATCGTTCATGGTCAAAGGCATCAAGAATATATCCACAGGTTCGCATTGAAGAGTTGGTCCAGTTTGATTACCATACATAACGTAGCCGAAATCCCCGTCTTCCAATATCCTGTCTCTACACCAGTGGGATTCAATATCCTGAAGTCTATATTCCTTATCCAAACTTATTTCCAAGGGTTTTGCACGACTGCTAATCACTATCTCGTTAGATTTCAGAACGCCAAAAAACCTTTTAAATGCACCAGATCCTGTACTAGCTATTCCATCTGTCACAGTAAATCTTGGGAGAGGTATTATTTGATTCGCATTCGCACTCATGTTTTGGGAATTTCCAATATCTCCGTCGAGAAGTATGAATGTGGGTCCGAGTTTTGCGAGAAACATGAGGGTAGTTTCCGCACAAGCAGTTGCAATGAGAAGGGTGGCTAAGAGTATTTGAGTTGATTTCATGGTGGTTTGTGATGTAACACGAGGTGGTTTCTGCCACTTATATACCTTTGGAAAAACCTTCAAACCATCGGTCACAGTCATTACCTTTTTGCAAAAGTCTTATCATGATGCATTCTTTTTGGCATAACCATACAAGAACCGGTGAGTATGACCAGGTACATGCAGATATCCTGCACATCAGAGCCAAGAATGTTCTTCCGGGATAAGTAGCCACATGCAATTCGCTAAGCTGTTTAGTGGAGGACGAATAAATTATTGGGTTTAATTATCACATTCGTTCTGGGTATTGATGTCTTCCATTACATATCATCCCATCTAGTCTCAATCTACCAGGCCTTCCCGCAAACTTTATCTACACTTCTTAATTATACCTTACTTTATCAAAAATTCTCCCATCAGGCCCTTTTCTCCGCTGTTAATTTCTTATCCGACGGCTTGTTCTCTACCTCGCTACAATGATCCTTTGTGCAAGGAAGAGACTAGTGCACATAATTGCGACCATGGTGTCCTAGACTATGTGCACTACATCAAACGGTAAAGCGACCCATTGCTGATTCGCAGAGAACATGTAATTATGGAGATTTCTTCAAATTAGCTTAAAAGTGTTTGCCGGACTTTCCTATTGATAATCAAAACTCAATGGCCTTACCATTCGTACATAGTACAAGTGAGCGACTAGAATTTTTCGAAATCCTTCTGATACTTTAGCACTACAAGGAGAATTAGAAGTGTGTCTAGGAAAGTATATCTGTTTATTTCTTCTACGGAAGTGTTACATATTTGCAGCTACGTGCACAAGAAATAATTCTTGACTCTTTGTATTTCGAGCTGGTCGTTTCGTATTAGGAAACGAGAGCAAATATATGAGCAAATAGCTTCTAGAAGTAGCTAAAATTTTCCGAAAGTGTTGAAAAATCATTTGTTGTACGTCAACACAATATGTAGAGATGTTAATTCCAGTAACCAGAACATATATCCGCACCTCCGGTGACCCGTACCTTTGGGGCTTCGCACCATTATGTGCACTCCAACCAAGGCCTATCACCAGGGCAGTTCAATCGAACAGTCACCATGATTTTAGTCAGCGCGCCAAGTAAAGTGTTTAATCCGTGCATTGTTAAAGTACTGTGCCCGCATCCGGTTCAGCTGCATGTGGGGAAAGCTTTCGGGGCTGGTCATGGGAGATCTGGGGTCGTACCACCTCTGTTGCAATTTTGATTTCTCTACAAATGAGACGACATCCCTGCCTTCTTCATGATAGTGAGGCTCACCTCTTTTTATACTTCTATACTTTTTGTGGCTCAAACTATCCATTTCAACAGCTCATTTAGGTACCGAAATGCATATCTGGGGGACAGCTGGTGCAGTCATGTGGAAGTACAGTGCAGGCCCACATGTTGTCTCAGATCGCGCAATGAACCGGATCTTATACATATTCAACGTTTACGGTGCACGTGAACAATGTAGGTTGAGTTTAGACAATCCTGTAGACACTTCCGTATATGCCTTTTCTGACCTAAAAAGGTTGCATTTGCCTCTTTGTACCCCAGACTTTACATATGTAAGTTTCTACTTTAGATCAATCTCTTGTATGTTGTCTGATCATTCAGCTGTAAAGGAGATGCACTTGTCATTCTTGTTGAAACTTAGGCACCTTTCGTTTGCAAATGTCTCTAAACAGATGAGATATGAAGTTGATTTTTTTTTCCACGCGGAAAATACATATTTTTTTAAAAAAAAATATTAGCTTTTACATGTTAGTCATGTGTATTCGGTTCTTTAACACATACTGAGAATCATATTCTACTATATTCCAAGCCCGCACTCCAAACCCTGAGATTCTTGCCTTAACTCCTATAGATTGGTTATCGTAGAAAAGTCCCAGGACATTTGTCGCGAATTTGAGAAGTCCGGGAAGCGTGCAGTCGACTTTCGCAACGGAAATATACATTTTCCACAGTGTGAAATGCGAAACTGCTACACATGGAAAGAGTTAGAAAACCTCCATTTGGATGCGCTAAAAAACCGACGTTTCGTAAATGTTGTCAGTAGAATGTGTTTGTTGAATTAGATCCATAGAGCAGTTGTGAAGCAGGAACAGTACCAGGTCTTCAGTTGGTTTTATGAACAACTGCTTCAGCTATATACACATATATTTGCTCTCTTATCCAAAGTAGAAGAAGCCTGCACGAAATGTATAAAATCAAAAATTGCGTGTTTTCTATGAGTATGAGAAAATAAATCTCATATTCAGGAGATTTCTGATTATATCCCCGCGACCAAGGCTGACCAAAATACTTACTGTGGCGTACAAGGGAAATACTGGTGTCTATCGCAGGCACGCAGTCTATCATTACAGCATATGCTTGAAGCAACTGATATCTGAACCTTTTTTACGATTAAATTTGTAAATTTTTTAAGAGAAGGTTTTGAAAGGCTTAAATGTAGAAGGAAGTATGTATTGGACGTGAATCTGATTTATTCTGGTCTTTTGGGTGTGTGGGGCTATTGGTGTTTTCGCACAATTTCACCAGATGCGAACCAAAAGTAAAAACATGTGAGCAATGATTTGGAAAGCAAATGGCAATATGTCTTTTCAGTATACATTCTTCATTGATTTTCATTCAGGAGTAGAATAGTAATATGGACTCGCTCTCAAACAATACATCCACAATGGTACTGTAATTACCCAAGCTCGCTGAATTTATGTCCGCGCGGTATGTTTTCGTCCATATAGAATGATTGAGTTGTCCAGCAGTAGAAGCGATAGAGGTGGCTAATGAAAACTGATTTTTTCTAAATACTATGGAAGTCAATAATGATAAATATCTTCTTAGATTGTTGACTGCAAAATTGTTTGACACTTCAATGACTCTAGTGCCTAATTAGCATTGTTTATTCGTTCTAATACCTCACCGAGGGTCGAATTCTACCCCAAAAAACAAGATCACTGGTCACGACAATATTATACGCTAAACCAGTGTATTTACCCTAGTCAGAAATCCTCCATTTAACCCATATGCAAAAAATTCTCCGCATAGCAACCATGCTCAGAAGAATATGTAATTACATCCTCTATTTTACCATTAATTCCATATATTTTACATCATATAGACACATTCGTCAAATTCTTGTGTCACGGGCCGTACGAATGTTTCATGATTCAACAAACCCGTTCAATATGAGGTTCAATATGAGGTGCAATATATTCCTCGAGGTCCTGCATATTCATAACAAACAGAGAGGCTATAAGAAGCTTGACAATTTAACTTTTGTTTCAAGGTTGCATTGACACCAAGGCAGATCCTTCAATTTCAGTGTTTACAATGAAATTCAGTTGGGCTGCTAAAAAAACGGTTACCGCGATTGGCAGACCGTACAATTGTGCCATTACGTGCGAACCCCAGATGAAAAAGGCTTTGTCACCTTCCTACATTATAGGAAACAATCAAAACAAAGGCATAGTCTTGTACCTCATGATTTGAATACAATATGACCAAAGTATGACTACAGCAAAACAAGCTTACTTGATTAAGTTGAATTAGTCACGTGACAGTATCATTTGGCAACGTATACCGCGAGAGGAGAATACCCATGGGTAGTGCATTAACCACGTAGGGTCATCTGCGCGGAGCATTCCTCTCCAGGAATTCATACAACAGAAGGGATGTGGTATGTGACTTAACTACTTGCAATTATCCAGCATGTATTCTACTCACTAATTTACGTGGTAGTCATGCGACACATTCTATACTATCAAACTAATGGCTCCGTGGTTCATTGATCTTCATCAACGACTTGTTCGTGTTGATACTCAAAGTCTGAGAGCGCGATTTACGCACCTCGGCTATCCAGTGTTTATAGTGGACCATTGACTTCCTAATTGGGCCACCAAAATGGCCACAAGAAATGGGTGAAGGTTATTCCCCAAATACATAAGAGATGAGACTGCTCACATTTATAAGGTCTAATCAAGTATATTCAACGCAGAAGCCATACAAACATGGCACCTGCTACCAGACCCACCAGAACTGCTTCGCGTGTAGCCTTAGAGATGCTCATTTGAGAGCTCTTCGCCTGATGTTACTAATGATGAGGAGGAATTCACCTACGTTGTTTATATCGTGGAGTTGATTTTCCCGACCACTCGTGCAACTCTGGATTGCACTCCATGGTTGGTCTACGCAGCACCTAAAGAATTGATGTTTGATGCGGACACGGATCTCTACAAACTTGTAATCTGCACACACTTCATCACTGATCTGCATATACCACATCTACGAGGCACCTTGAATCAGTAACTGCTAGGTACTCGTTGACACAGCATCTTCAGGGCATACATCTCAGGAGCATTTCCGCATCCTTTTCGGGATCCGATTTGTCAAATTTCTTCGGTACAAACACTTCGTTCAAGACAGATTTAGTCAAGACGTAAATGTCCACATTAAAGTAATTCCCAGAAGGTATGGACGGATTTGTAGGTACAGCCACGCACATAGCTGTAAAATATCTCTAAGTAAAATAGTCTGTTTGAATCTTCGGTTAACAATCAAATCCAACTTGGCTAGTTTTGAAGTATTATCAAAGGCAAGTACTCTACCAAAAATGACAAGATTCCTGGGTTAGACATGGTTCTAGACATAGAATTACTATGTATCAAGAAGATCTCTACAAGGTCGTTCGAACCCTCATAACAAAAGACACTTAGCTTCATATTATGATTGACATAAATCACCTCTGAGTGCGGCACCCATTCAAATTTGCAAAGACTGTCATTGGAAGAAGAGAAAAACTAAATATAACTGAATCTGCTTGCTATCATTTGATGCAGCGACACACTTTTCATGAAACATACGGATCCTTTTCTCAGATACACCAATCATTTCCTCACAAATATACGTCGCATTCTTCTGGGCCTCGCTCTCACGGCTGATCCACTGTTTCTACCATAGGAAAAGGTATATACCCATCCCCAAACAATCTGGTATCGTTCCATAAGTGCAATTAATCCTCAGTACCAAATAATACGGCCCTAAGAAGAATAAGTAATTTAAAAGTTTCGTTTTGCCGTTGATAATAAGGTTTTTTGCTGGATACAAGGGCCAATGATAAAAAGACTGGAAGAAGCCACGTACGTGAGTGAGTCTTCTGTGTGAGCGTAGCTGTCTTAGGAGAACGTGACGGAAGCAGCGGTCTTGTTTACATAAGTAAACGCACTGGATATCGTACTCAGTTCAAAACTTTCGCCGGAGTGAGGTTTCGAAGTGTCATTGACTCCAGCAAAGAAAACTAAAGGATCGACGGAAGGTACAGACGAATGGACAAAATCCTTATCCTTCTCAGGTGCATGGCTTGCATCAGAATCTAGATCTTGTTCGACAGACTCTGGCACAGTGGAATTGGTGGTATACCCAGGTTTAACTGTGTCGTCTTGGTTGGACTGTAAGTTTGCATCAGATTCAGGCTTCTGCACACTTTCCTCAGGCTTCTCATTCTCATTATGCTCAAGCATATAAGAATCAAGGGTATAAGAATCAAGCAAAGGGCGTCTGCTTGTGCGGTTGTAAGGTAACAAGTAAATACACACTGGGGTACATTTGGCTAGCCGATTAGTTGGGAGTACATAAAAAATTCCATACCAGTCGCGGTCTCTTAACTTGCATGAGTAAAAGTCAGTATTTAGCACCTCAAACTCACTGCTCAAGTCTAAATAAGTCTTCCGGGTACCGAAGCTGAACACGCCATACTGAAGTACCGCAAAACCTGGGGTGGGATGGTTTTTAGTGGCTGCGTAGTTGCGTTGTAAGACAAATTCCAAGGGCATGGTTTCTGGGTCTCCATGACCCAATAAACTGAAAAACTTATAATAGATTTTCGAAAGCGGTATGTAATCGTCCTCCGTTCTTGCGAAAAAAACTAATGGAGGGCTCGGATATGCCCCTACAATGAGGACAACTAGATAAGTGAAGATCAAATGAGTCGCTTTCATGGTAGATTTCTAATTTTCGAATGCAAGAAACTGCCTTCCATTTATAAGACTGCCAAGCAATGGATAATTTCTGTTCATCTAAGCACTCATTATAGGTTGTGCACATTGTCCTGAGAACAATAGTAAAAGAACTTGAGAACAATAGTAGATGAATATGTGAAGAGGCCCTGATGCATACATAATTGCTGCACGCGTATGCCGCTAATACATCTCTTTCCACGAACTTTGTTATGGATCTGTATTCAATCACAGTAATATTCAACATGCTGGTTCTGAGGCTTTTTAAAGTCGTTTTCGGGCAACTAGTGTGACCATACTAATGAGAAGTCCTTAAATATTGAGCATTAGGGTGAAGTTTTGGATGCAATCAAATTTAGCCGTTTTCTTATAATGAGGGTGTCAAATAAAGCTATTTTCCTTATGTTTCAGAAGAAAAATCTTTAACAAATCCATTGTTCCAACTCATCCATCCATTAGAAAAACTTCACGATATCCACGGCATGCATAAGGGGTAAATATTGTTGTTAGGGTGATTTTTATTCCAAAGAATGAAAATTTTGTTCGAAAGCATCAATATTTTTGTAAAGCCGAGGCATTGACTCAAGTCCGAGGGATGTAAATGCACCCGACACGCTTATGCATACAACTTTAGAAGCCCGTGCATTAATCTGAGATACATGCAGATTTGGAAGTTCACAGCTCGTCTAGATATTCCTAGGCAATTGTAGAGTGTGCTGTGACCTCCAACCACGAGTAGTTTTCGAGTTCTAGAAACGAATTTTTTTTAACACATGCACTTTCAATCAATGCATTGTTACCGCGTGTTTGATATTAAGAATAGCTCACTTTAGAACATAAAGCATGACGAAGATGTCCATATTGCACAATTTGAAACGGCACCAGGGGAATTATATCGTGATAACTCAAGTGTGGCACCATTTTAGAAGGCTATCTTCCGGCTTTTGGTGTCTGTGAAGTGAATGGGACAAAAGAACAAGGACTTTTTCACTCTGTGCAATAACTTTAAACTAACTGAAGCTTTAATTAAAGACAGCGTTCAAGTATTAGAGACAATGTTAAACCAGTTGACTCCTAAGTTTTCTTGGTAGCTTAGGTTATCATGAAAACCTTCACCTATCAATGATGTCTTCACAGAGAATGCACATTGTGAGTTTCTCGAGTTACTTAACAGCATTTTATGGTGCGTATTAGCCGAATTGAGAATCTAGGGGCTCATTTTCCTCCACGCGTGTCAGAAAGATGACGGCTGGGCCCACGTGAGTCTGAGACATGGTTCCGTTTTGAATTCTCAGATTCCAAAGTGCGCACAGCCATAGACCACCAAAATAAGAGGGGATTTTCCAATCAAAATTCGTCAACGTTCTATTTTCTGGGACGTTCCAATGGAGCAAAAGATAGTAACCAGTCTTACAGTTCGTTCAAATACAAACTGTTAGGAAAGAAAATAAAGTTATCAATCCTAGATTCCAGCAAGGATATCTGGTGCGTTGATGAGTAACATAATGACGCTTAGTTCTGTCAACTGCTTCATCCAATCAATTTTGCTTCCAGTGAGATATGCTGCGATTTATTGAAATATGTCATGGTCAATATGGATGCACCATATCGAATTCCGAAACTAAATCGTCGACTCTTAGATAGTTGAAGTTTGGGATATATAGTAGGACCCAAAGCACCATTCAAATCATTAATTGCAACTGATCACTCATAATAATCGTGGAGGAATATATATAACTGGTTTGGATTAATTGGATTTATTCTTGATGGAATGCAGTCAGCGTAGGACTTTTACCTGAAGGTACATCTGAGCTGCTAGTAATGTGAGTCACAGGCCGTGCGGTATGCGTGTCGTGTTTTGAAATTCACGCGCGCTTTCGTGTGGCGGGTTGTAAAGATCCGCACAACAAACATCTGCTCACATGCTTTAACAGGTAAATCTGGGACGTCAATAAATCTGGATCAAAATCAAAAAATTGGTGTATCAATCCAGCTGCGATTCTAAATAATCGAGTTCATAATGCTGTCAATTCCGATGCAAGTATTTATGCTGACAAGGATTATGATTTCAGTTTTGGGTGTCTGGTCTCGAAGCGCATCTTGGTTTAACCTGCTAAATTATAGAATGGATTTTAGGAATGGCGCGATATGCTCCTTTTATATTACATTGTGCCTCCACTCGACACCCCGCATTTGTGATGGTGTTTCAGATATTGGAACAGCTCCATTTGGTAGTCATATGACCCTGGTGTGCATATATGCTTCATTGCAACAATAGTGGAATCTGTTGCGCACTTTACCTAATATGAGCGTATATGTAGGCACAGTGATATTAGTCTTCTATCAATCTAACACGTGTAGCCAAAAATCATACTTTGTGCATTGAGTATACTTTTTCTTCTGCAATTATCTCTGTGTAAGTATACCAGAAAAATTCTATTTACAGTTCCTTGGGACATGATTCCATATTCTTCCAGACCCCTTCTCTAATACATGTTGAGTCTGCCATTTACTCGACCACACACAGATTCCTTGGTACCTACATCTTCTTTCTTAACACGAACTGTTTAATCTGATTGTTCAGGCAAGCAATTGTGTGTACATCAGTACCATCGAATAACCAGAATCGTGGTTTATGCACGACCATCCGAGATGTACTGTTGTGCGAAATAATAACAGTATCTTTAATTCTCTTTCTCAACTATTAGACGCCTACATCTTAGCCCTAGGAATCTGAGTTGGTAGCCCTGATTCACCACACGCATTATCCTACATCTCCCTATTAAATGCTCCGAATCACACCCTAATTTCATTCAATAAGATCCTATACTCATGCGTTGGAATCCTAAGGCTTGATTTTCGATGTTCCATGTTGGATAACGGATACTGAGAGGCCGGTTTCAGCATACCTCGGTGCCTTTACAGCTCGAGGTATAGATTCAGTGATAATTTCCACCTCATGTTCGACACTGAATGCTGCCTGGGCCATGGATATCTCCATATCCTCAAAGTTATACACAACATATGCATGTCGGAGAAAGTTAATTCCCAAAACAGCTGTTTGATAGCGTGTGGTATCGCTGAATATCTTCGCTTCCAAGTGACATTTGCCCTTAGCTTTGTTTATCAATGTACTCAATGGAATGCGAATCTTTATACCCGAGAAGTCGTACACCAAGCTCCCCGAATTCTGCTTGTACGCACAGTCGACTTCAAAAATGCCCTTGTCGGGAAAGTATTCTGCCAGCATCAGATATGCCAAAGCTCCTAGTACATTTCTTGGTAAGAATTGAATTGTTGATCCTGAGTCCAATACCGCGCCAATGGGCTCGTCCAAAAGAATCTCTTTTTGGTCGCCATGTTCGAAGTACAATCCATCAAGCTTTATAGATGGCCAGTCAAGACGTTCATATTGCAAGTGCAAATTCACAAGTGGAACAGTTTGTAATTGGCCAGTATATTTCTTGTGGTCAACAGTCCCAAAATCTAAAATGCCTTTCAGTGGAGATGGGGTTTTCAAGGATAAGGAATATACAATCTTGTCTATGACGCCTGACTTTTTTAACTGCACCGGGAAATTTGCATAGGTTTGGGCGTGATGGGGTCTTTTGTATGTTGCCTCTGCAAGGATTGGACCAATTCCAAATATTCCCATGGCACACAGTGTTTCATTCACAACTCCAAACCGTACGCGTGCTTTCTTTCCTCCAAAATTCACCGAATCAATGCCCCAAAAGCCACTGGCATATGTGCCATCCATGTACTGAAGCCTAAATTCGGGCTCATTCACATATTTCCGGAATGTTTTGGATTTGGTAATGCTGAAATAACCGAAAGCTTTGCAAGCATTTGATTTGACGTCATTTAACAAGTAGAATTTTGGACTTGCGTCAAGAGCATTATCAGCGCCATGGCCATCTGGTGCCGAGATGGTGTATTCATCCTCCTGGGACCCAAACCTGGACTCGCAGACTAAATTTTTGCCCATGACCCATGTATCAGAGGAGCCAGTATCGAGCATGAGTTTAACCTCATCGTTATTGGAGCCAATCAAAAGCTTTACCTGGTAGTAGATAATCTCGTTCTCCAACTGGAGCAAGTACGGACTATTGGACCGCTTGACAGCTTGAGGACTTTGGTGAAAGTACTGACCTTCAATGGAGTCACCACGTACTATTTCAACATCCAAACTCAAGCCCTTCTTTTGTTGAGTTGGATATGTAAAGGCCGCAACTGCCAGTGTTGCAGATAATAGAGTGAGGGCAAAGCTTTGTATTAACATAGCAGATGTGAAATTTGACCATGAAAGCTACGCGAGAAGCGTTTCTTTATATACTTGATGATTTGGAAGGAAACATTGCGGACGCCAACGGGGATATCATCCCCATTTCTCTGCAAGTGTGATTGGAGTTCACGTCCATCGCACTCCATTATGGATGTGTACAGGAAAGATTACTTTGTTCTCTTAATGCGACCAAAATTCAGGTGGAACCAGTCACGCGCAATAGCTGGGTTGCTAGGAGAGTGGTTGTCACTGACTCCAACTCCGAAATTTCAAACGTCCCAGTTAAATGATAACTAGATACTATTGCTTCTTGTGAGCTAATGAAGTCTCTATTCATGTGTGGAATAGGTATTGATTTGATCCAGAGTCCGGATTTAAGATGCGATTGCCCTATAGAAATTCATTTTTACCAATGTATGCGAATGAGCATTGATACTATTGGAAGTATGAAGAGGAATGGACCCTCTCTATTTTGCATACTGATAATTCCTGGATTGTTGACGATTGACAAAGTACCAAGGCAAATGCAAGGTTTGTAGGACGCACGCACGGCACTGATGAAAATTCCTGCAAGTACGTATGAAAAACACTGAAGACGGAAATATGCCTGTTTTCTAGACTTGGAACTTATTATGAATTTTGGACTTAAAATAGCGATAAATTTTGGAAATAGCGATAAACTTTGGACTTGGACTAGGTATAAATTATCGTTCCTGCTGGCATCTTAGTCATAATGTGATGACTCAAAGTAGTATTGAATTTATTGTCAAATCCTACTCCCCGGAATGCTAACATTTGACCGAAATTCACCCGAAATTAACTTGATTCGGAATCAAGGTCCACTTTTTGAAGCAATAAAATACCCGTTAAATATAAAAGCCGATCGGAACTGTGTGATTCCTACTTCCTGAGATTTCTTGACTTTTGGCGTTCATCTGCCAGATTCCGCGAACATTGGTTATTTCTTGCGTTAAAACCGGAATTCTCATTCCGACCTGTACCAATATCATGGCATGCTGGAAGATATGTATAATCCCAGGCAACTCAAATATCTCCTTTAGTTCTGAATTGGGGAAGTATGATAAGCCATCAAATTCGAATATTAGCTAGTGTTGTAGTCTTCAGGTATTGCAGCAAAGTGTTAGGTACGTTAATTAAAGTGTTGAGGGGAAAATCCTGCCTCTTTTAATAAGAATTCAAATTGCTAGTAGGATCAGAGTCATTAAGAAATTTTGATAGAGCCCAAATCGGGACAATATGCTGCAATTCATCAAGCTTCTTTTTCCAATCATGTTTAATCTTATATCCGATGCTTTATTCATGGAGCTTGCTGCGTCTAAATGGCCTTCATGAATACATATCATTGGTTCTGAATCAAATACAGTACATCTTTTTTGGGTTTAACGATTATTGTGAGTCTCCTCGGTACTAAAGAAGTTACTCATCACTTCATCGTGTTAATTCCGAAATAAAGTGCGTGTCTTTACCAGAACCTCCTGATGAATGCATTAATTAAAGTGCCACCACGCACTTTCCAATACCGATCCACTGAGCATGACACTTCCAATGAAGAAATCTGAGATGTGTCATCCTTGATGGATTTCATTACCGCATATATTACCTTTGGACTATTCCCAAATTCCAACATGGTGCCTCTGATTTAATTTCTGAAAACTATGCTTTTGGTGTAAGCGGTACGCCTGAATTTGGTAGCATATTGCTATATGAATTAACACGCAGGACTACCCTGCATTGAGAGTATAGAATACCCTTAAAGAACCATACATGATCGAAAAAAAAATTCTATTCAGACACTATATTGAGGGGTACAATGATGAATTTAGTGAGAGATAATATTTTTTTTAATATTTCTTCAGTTTTCAGAAGCGGAATTCAATGCTATATAACTGAAGACTTGGTACACACAAGATTACCAGTTGCTATTGAAACAAATAATTTGACGAGACTGAGATTATTCAAATGCCAATAAAGCACTAAACTCTAATAATGGCACTGAGGTAGTGTCTTTGAAAAGAATTCCTGACTAATTTTATTGCGTTAGGACTCTCACAGAATGACTTATAGCTCAGTGTAGTGATTGAAACATCCATTTTAAGAAAACACGAAAAAAAGCAAAAAGTGAAAATATCCTTTAATTGGGATAACAAGAATAGCATTCGTGAATGATCATTAGCCCAATACATTGATATTTACCAGCCATACGATGCAGTGTGGGGAAATGTCAAATGTACCGCCAACTGTGATACACGATACCGGTTATATAGTGCCAGACTCAAGAGTGAACACGTATATTGAGATATACAAGAAACCATTTAGTAAATGAAACATCAGATATTACTAGTTCCTGATGAGGCACACTCAATATTTATTGAAATGTCTCAGTCGCATATAGGAGAACTTTCTACATAATCAAGGGTCTTGATATTGTTTTAGGGATCAATTAAAGTGAAATACTTGGGACCTATTACAAGTATACATAGACTATGTATAGACTATGAAGTGTGCGACAAGGCATTAATGCGACTACTAAAGTTCCCACTTATTAGATATGCTGAAAATCAATATTTGTGTCTATCTAAAGATGGGAAAATGGTTAATATTGACGTCTGGTACTTTTTAATTTCTGTATCCGTGATGACCAAGTGACAGATTTAGGAATTTAGCCTACTTCTTATAGGCTTTAATATGTCAGGTTAAGTCTAGACTTCTCGGAGCTAATCAGACTACCAGATGTTTCATGCATAGTCTAGAGGATTGGTTTCGGAAATCTGACCATGTAGTCTAAACTATAATTATCCATAGACGTGTATTTACCTATGGGACTTAGCATAGTGGAATAAGAAATTGCGAAACCGGCATACTGGTAAACATGTAAGCGTGTTCCATGGACCGTCTGATGTCGTGTATGCTTAGAAGGTATGTGACTCTGATTTCGTGTATTCTACTTTGAAACCTACTAGATTGAAGTATGGCAAAAAATATCCAAGAGATTGCACTATATTGTTTCTGAAGGGTATGGTATTGAAAATAATCTTGCTTCTTCAGCTGCTACATCCAATATTGCAAGAAGAGTAGCCCCTCTTTTATTGATGTGAGCCTTGACCCTACCTCTGCATGTTTCAAGGTAAACCTGATCACAATTGAAAACCAGCATAATTCATTCCAAACTCAGTACACTTTGAATCCAACATTAGTAAGGTATATATCATAGAACATAAGTCAAGACCCTTTTAAGCATGATGCTGATGTAGCCATTCACCAAGCTTCCAGTTTGGAAATTGGATATCACTGATTGACTAAGATTAAGATCTTACCTCAAGGTCCTAAATTGATGTGCCAATGAAATATTAGTATATGGTATGGGTGGGTGCAACGTTTCGGTACCAGACATTGTTTGGATGTGCGACGCGCTAAGGTCTAGTCGCACTCAGACCATTCCAAAACCCAGTGAGTTTTTTCAACTTATTCGAACCAGCGCGACAAAATGTTTTGAACCAAGAAAAAAAAGAGTTGAAATCAATTTTTCCAAAGTTTTCCCTTTTCGCGCAGGCTTTTAATAAGAATAGCACAAGATTTACACCAACATCATTGAATTTAATATTCTAAAAAAGAAATCTGGAGACTTGTATTATGAACTACAATTGGAAGTTTTTCTATCAAGGATCAAAAAGGACAGTTGTAACTAGTGTCTTTCTTCACGTATTCATCAACTTTCTAGAGACGTTCAAAACTTTTTGAATTATGGTTTCTATAATTTTGCTAGTGTGGTAATCGTTTTGTCGCGCTGGTCTGAACCGTACTGTTTTCTTGGTTTGAAAAATTGTGCCGCGCTCATTTGAATAATTTGAAAAATATACAGAAGTACAATGCGAAGATGACAATGTTACTCGATTGATCACATCTTATCTCACAATCTTGGGGAATACAATCTCAAAGTTCATGCGAAGGGTCACGATGCTAAGGTCTATCCCACACTACTCAGAAGAAAATTACCTCAAAAATTTTGTTCCAGCAGGGTGTGAATCTCTGTATTCGCATTATCATAGTCCCGGCCAGTATGTAGTAGCTGATTATACTAGCTTTGTGCTACCCATTTTGAAGCTTCCATATGGTCTATAGTGATCAGAATAATTGCAGTCCATGACCCTATTCGAACCATTTACATGAGGTGGTGCACGAGTGTTTGGGCTGCAAAAGCTAGCACTGCAATGATCGGATGGTGCGTTATTTCCCTTCTGAGAAATACCAGAATAAGCGAGAACACAGTTGCAGAGTTCTGTATGGCAAAAACAGCAATTTTCTAACTGTTTTTTTTGCATTGTGGACAGTGCCACAATAGTGACGTCACCTTTTGCATTCAAACCAAAGACAATAGGGATGAAAAAGGATTTATCTTGAAGATGAAATTATAAATGATTGAAAGAGATGGAAGAAACGAAATGGAAGAAATGAAATACAAATAAATGGGAAGGATGTTAGAAGGGAACGGAGAGGAGAAAGGACAACAAAAGAAACGCAAAAAAAATATGAAATGAATGAGAAAAGAAACTATCGATAAATCTGAAATTAATATAATTAAATTTCTTGGCAGCTCAACCAAATTTTACCATCCAATCGTAGATTATTCGAACCGAAATGTAAAAAACGTACATTTTACGTGATGTTATTATCCCTGTTTATCGCATCTAACTATGGACGTTTTTCAGGGAGGTACAGCCGATCTAATCACTTACCATTTCTTTTCCAGACAATTCGTCATGCCTCTCAATAAAGTGAATGCCTTTAAAGGAGGTAAATCGAAATAGACACTTTAATCGAACGTTATGAAAACTGTAGTTATAAACTCTGATATTTAACTGACATAATCAATGGAATTTCATGGATTCGTCGGATATTTAAGAATGCATGATAAATTCCGACATTGTTCGGTACTGTAATTGACTATTGGTCTGCTGGGCAATCGTTCCAGGAGTCAATGTCTTGATTCTATTGCAGAAGTGTACATTCTCCGCGCATGGTCACAGATTCCTTTAACCATTGTTCTGGTTATGTTGAAGTTCCGGAAAACTTTTGAATCGCATCATCTGCATATACCAGCCATAATATAAATTAAGCTAAGTTTCTTCTCTCCAGAATCCGAACAACTATGAAAGCTTTTCAACTTCTTTTCACCTCTCTTCTTGTCACCATAGCCCAGGCCAACCCAGGTACTTTTTTGGGACTCTTTGTAAGATTCAATGAAGCATGGAGGCCTGTTGCCAGTGTCTATGATACCTCTTCCAGGGACATCGTTTATATGCGTATGGCAGAATCGTATTATATACCCACCCATATAACCAATCAAGGTGACCATTTTTCAACTCGTCGAGGTTTTGTGGGATTCCACAAAGGCCATCTTTCCCACGGTAAGGGTGTCAAACAAGGTCATTTGAAATTGAATGCAGAGCTGAAGGTTGGGAATCAACAATTCTATGTGTGCGGGGGGCTGCCTTACCCCTACAACACAATGATAATGATTAACCGTTCAGATCCATCATGTGTCCCGGTAGATATCTACCTCAAGGCTTATAATGAATCAAGCGGGCAGATGTTAGAAAATCTGCATGTGCCGATCGTTCTTGACTAGCGGATGGAGCTTTCAAATCACTCCTGATGCCTCATAAGTCTTTTTCATAAAATGCAACTGGGGCTGCAGACCACTCGTTAAAGTAGTTGATCAATGTTTGAAGGGAATCAATAGGAGTATTACCATTTATTTCAATTGGTCAGTGGATGAGCCTGTGGAGTTCATTATTGAGGAATCTTCCGCTAGGATTAAAGACCTAGTACTCCGGATTATGTTTGCTTTCAGGATGAATTCAATATACTTGGCCCCTCCCTCCCAAAGAGAAGCTTAAACTTGAGTAGTGATCATAAGGTTGAGGCTAAACATTCTGTTCATGTGGCTTGCAGAACTACCCTCGGGATTTCAAGGTGTCCAAATAAGTACTGATTCCATATTCTTCTTGCCATATAGCAAAACGACTGGACTTCCTATGGATAAGCTATGTAAGTATCAATGTCTCATTCGTTAATATTCAGCGACATGTATGTTGTACCTGACACTATGAAGCGAGTGTTGAGTGAGTGAAAACTCTTCATCCGCACACAACCTGCATATACCACATCCACGAAACCTTGACTCCATACGTGGAGTCGTTGGAAGTCGACTGGAAAATGCATAAATTAAGAATTCTTGTATGTATTTTTGTGCGAATTCTCCTGTAATCTATCAAATTTGCTTCTTTTACTTTTACCCATGTCACAACGTCGGATAATAGTCCCGTTTCTTGACTGCTCGTACATGTACTGTCTATTGGAAGAATTCACCACTTCGGGTTCCACTAATGCTGATTCACGGTACCGAACCGATGTGTGTTATGTTAGATATGAACTTATGTGTATAATTTGTAGAGACCTTTCAAGACAATTTCCTTTCTTTGGGCCGTTTGTACTACAAAATTTTTGTACTCCTTGATGCTGTTTTAAGGGGACCTTAAGCTTCGGTAGATTGAACATTATGAACTTATGCTGGTGCTCAAGCTTTCAGGCAAAAATTTGTATGTAGGAATTGAGAATGCTGCATCCCTTAGTTTGACACTGGCAAATGAAGCCTGGAATGCTGCTACGTTGTCTATGTGCAGTCCACGATATATTCTACAGGGCCATACCTATGGGCTTTAACAATATATAAGTATAAATGAATACAGTAGCAAAATAATATTAGCCAAAATGGTCACAGAAGTAACGATCTATAAACATAGTGACATTTAAATATTAAGAAAACTCAACTTTAAAACCATCAGGCCTGAGTGTTTTGGGGCTGAATAGACATATGATACGATTAATTGCTAGTTGAGTAGTACTCGACCCAAAGATTCATCAGTTATATATCATACCTCAAGTCCAAATATCATCAGTATCCATCCTTGTCGTTAACTTCCCTCGTTTGGTGTTGGCGTTGATATACAAGTTGAAGTATTAAATGCTTGTACTCTCACTTACTTCTAAGATGCAGATTCAATAATTTCCCAAACCTGATCCCTGTGAAGATTAGATCTACTAAAGCCATTGATATATTAATGAGCAGCACTACAAGTAAACAAGATTCGAGTGATCATCGTGCGCTTCACAAATGTGTCTAGGAATGACCAGAATATCATGCTCGCAGCAAGAGCACGTTAAAATAGAAATCGATGCTAATCGGTTGACGGTAAACAAATTGACAAATCTCACTCATGTACGTAATTTCTATAAAAATAAAATGAGGAGTAATTCTTAATGTGATACTAAAGAAACATTCAGTACTCATCACTCTACCTAAAAGTATCACATTAATTTTCTCAACTGAATACGTAACAGTGCGGATCATCCATGTCCAAAATTATTGGCCCACATGTGCAGGAAGTGTGCATCGTACAGGACATTGTTATATATATTGCTTTATTATCAATGTCTGACTTCAAAAAATGCTCCATGAGGAGAGAATTCTCCTACTTGGCCTATATCTAGTATTGTGCGGCTTCCATAAAAAGAATTGGCAATCATCATGAAATTGGCTGATATTCTTCTTGCTCTCCTTGTCGCTGTGACTGCGTGGGCAGAGTCTGAAAGTCCATTGACTTTCTTCCATAAGGTTGATACCACTTTTTATCCATTCACTGAATTACGAGAATCTGGAAAACAAGACATCATCTGGTTTAATACTTTTGGGCCAAGGGACAGACCGGTTGAGATCACCTTGAAAGGTAACTACACTCACACTGCGTTCGGTAATATTGGGTTTTCGAGGACTCGATTGGCCCATGGTCGTGATATTAAAGCGTTATATTTGCGTTTTGATTCCAAAATGAGGATTAGAAAACCTACAATCTATTCGTGCCCATGGAGGTATGGGATCGTGTTTAGGCGTAGGAAAACACAACAGTATTGCTATAAGGCAGATATTTATCTCTTACCCTATAATAGAACAAGTATGGGACCTGTGATAAACCTGTATGGGGCAAAAAAACTTCATCTACAAAGGAACTCTTCAACATGGACTTGGAGAAAAAAGTAACTCATCAACTAAAACCATAGAGATTACTGTGCTATGACCTACGGTAAAATTAGTGCTTGTGGAAATCTATCATCCATTCATGGCTTTATAGATCTTAGCTTCTTTATTCTCTTTGCTGACTATTTTTTTTGTTTTAATACTCCCTCAACTGCGAGTTTCTTTTACTCGTTTGGTGAGAGTCTATGTACTGGGTATTGGAAATTCATCGATACGGAGTCAAGGTTATACCTCAATCCAGGATAGTCTATAGGACATAGAGCCAAATCAATAGTACGTATTATAATGTAACCAAAAAAATCTTCAAGAACTTTGAAGAAACTTGAATTCCTAAAGATTTGGCCATAGTGTACTTAGGGTAGAATTACTTTTAGTTGAAAACATTATGTGCGCACCTAAAGCAATAGAGGTGCAATATAAATTTTGAACACAACATTCGAGTATGAATGACGTGGTTGATACTGTAATGGGAAATCAGCCTCAACCTTCTAGTGGCTGAACAATCACTTAATACAAACGGAATTTTTTTTTAGGACGTAAAAAACGATACAACTAGAGAGTAAAGTATTTCCTTATCACCATTACCACCAGATATCAAGTGGTTCTTAGATACCAGTGTGAGATTCAGACAGGGGTTCCTCACACGGAGCTTCTGTTCAGCGTTGCGCGCCAAATGGCTGCAAAAGACTGTTGTTCCTCCCACTATATACACGCCATGCAAATCGGGTAAAAACTTAATCACGACAAGAAGCTGATCGGAACCACATTTCAGAATATTCAAGAGGTCTTGAACTGTTTTAAATTCTTGTTTTTGGAAGTTGGATAAAAAAGGTACTCACTTAATACAAGTCATTACAATCTCACAACTACGCATGCACAGTATACGTATGACTGACGAGATAGGTTTCGCTTGTCTTAATGACTAATCGAGTTTTTTTGTCAATGAGCAAATGAATTTTTTGAAATTCTGAGTGAATTCCAGCCTGAATTGACTGGCGCTATAGATATGCCCCGAGCGTGGTAATAACTGTGGTTGATAGGCAATAAGCTATACTATAGAATGAGATTAAGACACTTCTGTTCTTAAAAATGTTTAGATATGTTCTTTTGGCAATTGAGCTGGTACTATAATAATCTGTAGCTTTCCTCAATATGGGATTATAGAGCTACAATGGCTTTGGAACATGAACCACGTATAGGCTTTTGTGAGCAGTGAGCTTAACATTTAGTAAGCTATAGCTTAAATATCGAGGTTGACAAATTGAACACATCAGTCATAATATATTTAGAAGACTATTACTGGAGTATTTCAAATAAATTACATTACTATTGGCAAATTAATATGATTATCATTATGATAGGCTTCTATTTACATATATGTCGCGCAAAGGATGACATAAATAGTGCGAACACTCACCACCAGTTACAGTCGTCGATATGTGTATTCATTGATAAGTATTTTGGTGGAATTGAAGTTAATCCAAATATAGCCTCTTTTTAAATTTTTTTGATTTTAAGATACATCGAGATGGCAATTACTTATGGTTCTAATAAATACTTAATGGGGGTATCTACTGATAGATAAACTTTTTTTATATAGAGTGATGTATGGGTTTTAAAATTTGAATGCTACAAGATCATGCTCTGACTGCAGATATGCCACAGTACTTATAATTCTTCACTGGTTTAAGGCATACCTGTACTGCTTCATTTGGGTATCCACAGTCTGCGAAGTATCGAACACGATAGATGCTCATTGACAGATCCTACCTTATAATTTCAGTAGATTTAAAGAAAATTCTTCTTTTGAATGTACTGTGCTTCTCATAGCATGAACTCAAGCTTTTTAGTCACTGTTCGATTTTATGATTTGATATGTCTAGCCAAAACTCATTTCTCACGTCAGTAGCATGATATTTACTCCTCCACTTCCCAAAAATGAAATGTGACAAGTTAATTACATTTGTCATATACCATTCAGACCCCAATGCTATTCATTTTCATTCATTCAAATATATCTCAAGGTTGCTCTTTTTGATAATGAATGAATCTATTGATCATCAGTTTGCGGTGTGATGCGAGATGATATTTAAGCATTTCGTGCAGTTCCTGCGTTCCTGAGAGTGGGGGAGCACAAACTGGAAATGAATTCCTTTCTATTTTCAACATCTATTTTCGACACTGCTCCAAAAAGAGTTCACCTGGACCCTTTCACAGACCCTATCCAACATTAAAGTTTCACTGTATTTGTAGTAACCTTTGAAGGGTGTACGCAAGATTCGAATCCAATGGTTCTGAATAACTCACTGCATGTTACTTGGTTCAGTCATTTACGACATTGTCCATCGCGTCTCTTCACACGGTTCCATACAAGGTTTGTTGTGCATTAAGCCTTATGTTTAACATTTGTGCAGCCTGTGGCAGCAGCAAGTATAGAAGGTGTGGTCCACTATGTTTTTTGTGCATATCAAAACAAAATTTAAATCTGTGGATGCAAACTGAAGAGTTAGAAAGATTGTGCAACACTGTAAATAACATCAAAGGGCTTTTCGCGATCCAGACGTTCTCTGAAGCCCTTATGTTCCGGCCGATCGAGGATATTGATAAACAATGTGAGGATTTCTTCAGCCCTAAGAGGTTTGATTCACTAATATGGTATAATGTGATAGTGCCAGGACTGGCCCTTATTTGTGGTAGGCATGATCAACCCTAGCAATTTGGCGTTGAACGCCCTAGGAAAAAATGCCTCGGCTTCATGTGTGCAGGAAGAATGCATTTTTGGAGGCATGATCACATTTTCTCAGGGCGATGATTGCGAAACAATGCCTAATTTTCAGAACCATTAACCTCATGGGTATCATTTTCAAATGCTATAAAGCCAGGCATGTTCTGTCACTTGTGGAACATCATCACCCAGATGAAAGCTAGTCAATTGGTTCTCGCCTCTCTTGTCGCCGCGGTTGCATGTTCAGACTCCATTAATCCACTAGGATTCTTTGCCAAAGTCAATGACACTCTTATGGCGCTCACCAATAAACTATTTGACCACGAAACGCAGCATTCTCTTCTTTCGTGGATAGACGGTTCGAACATTCCCACTGAGGTTACTTTTCGAAACAGCTACGCTTCCACTCCAGCAGGTTACTGGGGTTTTCGGGAAGGTGAATTTGTTCATGGCCATAACGCTAAATCTCAATTACACTTGGACAATAACCTGAAGGTTCATAATCAACAATTCTATTCGTGTGTGATGTTAGGTGGCCAATTCAACGCTATACGACTCATCAATGACTCATCATTTTGTTTCGAGGCGGATATCTACCTTTTGCATTATAACAGAACAGATGGAACACCCATAGACGGTCTGCAAGGCCATCACTCTGATGCGAAACCTGTGTATGAAGGCGATGAGAAGTATGCACAACCCACTTCTAAGGATGATGAAATTCAGCTGGGAAAGGATCAAGAAATTCAGCTGGGAAAGGATCAAGAAATTCATCATAGAAAGGAATACGAAAGGTCAGCTCCTAAAGATTATGAGGGACCCGTTTCTAATTCAGAGTCAATACATTCAGCTAAAGAAGGTGGCAGCGACAAAATGAAGTCATCATCTGGGTCTCCAGGGACCTCATTAGTTTTTTTCGCGAAAGTTGGCACTGATTTCGTTCCACTTTCCGCAGAAAATTACGGCACGAGTTATGATAATGTGACTATTCTCTCTTATGGTAATACATCAGCTACCCCTGCTGAGTTCATCATTCAAGACAATGAGGCTTTTACTGAGAATGGTTCTGGCCTTAAATCAAGCCGGGGATTTGTTGGGATTGTGGAATCTACTTTAGTATTCGGTCCCTATGTCCATGCTACTAACTTAAACTTAAGCAGCGACAGCAAGCTTTTGAATGGTCCTTTTTATACATGCCAGGTGTTCTACTTACCCATACATTGGATTATGACTAGAGCATCCAAATCCTCTAAGTATAGTCCACATTGCGAGCAAGTGGAAATTTACCTCATGGAATATGACAGAAGAACTGGGTCTAAATCGAGTCATGTACCTCCTGAAGTACCTGTACCTTCTGAAGTACCTGTACCTCCTGAAGTACATGTGCCTCCTCAAGTACCTGTGCCTCCTGAAGTACCTGCGCGCGACTCTGGTGGAAAGACTTTATCTGAGGAAAGTGTTCTCTCCAAAATGGGTGGATTACCGATGCCTGAGAAACAACAACCGACTCATGATTGGGGCATTCCTCTGTTATGGATGTAGAATAAATATTGAGCTCACAAATAAATGGTGGCTTGAATACCTATGAGAAAGATTAGGTGTAGTATAGTGTTTCAGGTTCCCGGTCTGGGACGATTTTCTGTTTGAAATTGTCACTTTCAACAAGCTATTGGTGTGGTATCAGAAAGTAAAGTATTGATTCTGTTTATTCTATGTTTAGTGCCAATTCATGAACTATAGGAATGTGATTTTCTTCATATAAAAACTCTCGAGACTGTATATGATTGTTAAAATGCGACCGGTATTACATGCGAATGTCTGTAAGAAGTTAACATCAGAACAGAATACGTATATGTGCCAAAGAGATGTAGTATTTCAGATGGGAGTTAGGCAAGCTCTCTGTATGGTGGAGTATGACGTGATATTTCTCTGGAAACAACATTCTTTAATTATTAGGATGCATTCCTTATGCGTGGCCATCAGTCATTGTTAATAGGCAATGACTCTAGATGAAAATTTTGTGGTATATGCAGTCTCTACGCGGTTGGAGCGACTCATTTTTTTTCAGGCTTCGGATATAATCATATGCAGGCTTTTCATATATCCAACCCAACAGAGTTGTTTTTCATAGGTAGATAAGAATGATAGGGGTTTTATGAATGTAAGAGATAAAGAAGCTAAAAATAGAGTGAAGAGTTGAAGCTAGTTTGTAAAGACGGTGATTCTGATTTACTACAATGAATTAAGTGCAAGTGTAAGTTTGTAGTTTCGCGTATCACAGCCAGGTGCGAACCAAAAGAACCGTGTCTCCGCCAAAGACCTCTCACAACAAAGACTACAATACTAAATTCTTAAAATCACCATAGAGGAGACTTAGAAAACAATATATAAAAAAACATTACAATAATATTCGTGAAATAAAAAATGCTTCAAGTCACTATCCAGTTTACCTTGAACAACTCTGAAATCTATCATCTTTTCTTCTCATCATTACAGGAACGCTAGATGAGCGCGCGTGACCTGTCACCTGCCGGAAGTGGACACGTTGTAGGGCAAATCCGTGAAAGCGCATAACATGCGCACTGCGGTGTCAGCAATTCCAAGTTGTGGCAAGTATCACTCTCCATCCAAATGACAGAAGAAGAGTGAAGTTCTTCAATTATGAAACCATTCATTTTCTGAAATTGGCATCCCAACATTAATAATCTCATAGTGAAGGTTACCCGAAACGTACTATCCAAGGTCGGTCATTAGGCTATACTGGGGTCGAGTTGCCAGTAAGGAGGAGATATGATACTTTAAGTATTACTGAAGCTCTGAAGAGCTCGGAAATTTCTCAATACAATCACGATGAGAACAATCTAGCCAAATTTGCGTTTCTACAATTGTGATTTCAATAGCATGGGTATTCAGGGCAAGCCAATTAGCTGAGTGGTGGACGTGTGGAAAGTGAAATTTTTGTCTCTTCGCGGTACTCAAAGTCTACTCAGAATGAATGCCGAAATGAAAATCACTTTGTTTCTGTTTAGGCAAAAATAATATTCCTGAGGATATCCGGTAAGTTGCAAGTGGGTAAGGTATATCTTAAATAGAGTATCCTGATACACTGGTGGGTAGTAAGCATCTCTAATGTGCGCCGAAGTGCATGAAATCCTAGGAGTGACTTCTTTTGGAGTAGTTATTGTTGACTGCTCGATGCTAATTCTTTCGCGCATAATATATATGATCCTAGAAAGTGTTAGATTCTTTGATGACTTCAAGTGCCAGATTGTTTGATGACTTCAAGTGCCAGATTGTTTATTTATTCGTGCATGATTTCTTTTGAAGGGGAATCGGGTTAACTTATATAGACTTCGGGATGCATAACATCCCGAAGTTAAGCTAGTGACCAAATGTTTCAGGCGAGCGGTAGTAGGATGGAACTGGGAGCATCGCATCACTAAGTTTCAGAGTGGCCATAGTACGGAGACTGGGGATACTGCTGAGTTTCTGACTGCACAGTCTAGGCTATACTTGCCCATAAAGGTAGCATACCTATGTGGCGTGTAACAGAAAGCTTCTTATCTATTATCATACACACTACTACCCTAATGGTAATAAATCATCTACGACACCCATATAAATCCTAAAGTGGATTTGGTTACATACTTACTAAACAAAAATTGTAACTGTCGTGGACGAATAGGATTATGTCCGTACAAATTGCAATGTAATCCACGGAAGTCGACAGTATTTACATCCTTAGAGTCATTCTTCGAGAAAGTGAAATTGTTTTGATACTCAAGCTCCTTGAATTTGCACTATTTGTTGAACCTAGTGTGTGAACTGAGTCATAATATGAATTTGGCCATCAGAGGCATTTCGTCCGCGCAATCCAAGTGAAATTTAGTGATTCACATATTTGAAACTCTCTGATTTTATATCTGTCAATAGTGGTATCCGTCTCATGAATGAATACAGATTCAATATTTCTGGGTCCGACACCAATATCTTCCCCTCAATTGCCCTCTTTCAACACTTTATTATATTCTTCATAGTCAACTGCATTTGAAAATATATCTCTTCCATTTTTTGGATACTCACAGATGGCTTGTTGCTTACAGTATGATGATAAACGTTCTAATGCCTCCAAGGAGATTCTTCCCTTGGGTACTTTGCCGGTGGGAAAACAGGATTCGGAGCTAAAGAGATATATCCGATGACATACAACTGTATAAACACATTCTCGTGGAATCAT
>VATE01000171.1:15471-30045 GCA_008065195.1 Metschnikowia amazonensis
GATCTCCTTGGAGGCATTAGAACGTTTATCATCATACTGTAAGCAACAAGCCATCTGTGGGTATCCAAAAAATGGAAGAGATATAATTTCAAATGCAATTGACTATGAAGAATATAATAGAGTGTTGAAAGAGGGCAATTGAGGAGAATATATTGGTGTCAGACCCAGAAATATTGAAGCTATTTTCATTCATCAAACGGATACCACTATCGATAAACAAATCAGAGAGTTCCAAATATGTGTATCACTAAATTTCACTAGTTCTGCGCGGACAAACTGCATCTGAAGGCCAAATTCATAGTATCACTCAGTTCACACTCTAGGTTCAACAAATAGTGCAAATTCAAGGATCTTAAGTATCAAACCAATTTAACTATGTTGAAGAATGACTCTAAGGATGTAAACCCTGTTGACTTCTTGCAATTTGTACATACGTAATCCTATTCGGTCCCTTGTACACGACAGCTACATTTGTTTTTAAAAAATATGTAACCAAATCCAATTTAGAGTGTCTTAGATGATCTATTACCATTAGGGCAGTAGTGTGTATGACAATAGATAAGAAGCGTTCTAGGATCATGTGTATCATGCGCGAAAAAATTAGCATCCAGCAGTCAACAATAACCACTCCTAAAAAAGTCATTCCTAGGATTTCATGCACTTCGGCGCACATCAGAGATGCTTAGTAGCCACTAGTGTATCAGGATACTCTATTTAAGATAAACCGCACCCACTTGCAAGTTACCGGATATCCTCAGGAAAACTATATAAATGGGTGTTGCCTTAACCGAAACTAAGTGATTTTCATTTCGGCATTCATTCTGAGTAGACTTTGAGTACAGCGAAGAGACAAATATTTCACTTTCGACACGTCCACCACTCAACTAATTGGCTTGCCCTGAATAACCATACTATTGAAATCACAATTATAGAAATGCAAATTTGGCTAGATTGTTCTCATCTTGATTGTATTGAGAAATTCCTAGCTCTTGAAGAACCTCACTCTTGTTATGCCATTTGGATGGTGAGTGATACTTGCCACAACTTGGAATTGCTGACACCGCAGTGCGCATGTTATGCGCTTTCACGAATTTGCCCTCCAACTTGTCCACTTCCGGCAGGTAACAGGTCACGCGCGCTCATCTAGCGTTCCTCTAATGATGAGAAGAAACGATGATAGATTTCAGAGTTGTCTAAGATAAACTGGATAGTGAGTTGGAGCATTTTTATTTCACGAATATTGTTTTAATGTTTCTTTTTTATTGTATGTCTCTTCTATGGTGTTTCTATAAATTTGGTATTTTAGTCTCTGTTGTGGGAGGCTTTTGGCGGAATCACAGTTCTTTTGGTTCGCACCTGACGGTAATTCGCGAAACTATGAACTTACACTTTCACTGTTTTTATTGTAGTAAATCAGAATCACCGTCTTTACAAACTAGCTTCATTAATTCACCCAATTTTAAATTTCTTTACCTCTCTTATTTATAAAACCCCTATTTATATTATTTACCGGTGAAAAACAACTCTGTTTGGCTGGAAATATGAAAAGCCTGCATATGACTATAACCGAAGCCTGGAAAAAAACTAAGCCGCACCACCCCGTTGTTAAGAGGATACTTCCGTGTCCGCGTCAAACATCCGTACCTCCGGTAAGCGATAGGTTAACCAAGGTATTGGATCTTATAGTCTCATCAAGGTAGATGAATACCACCTTGTTAGTGTTAAGTCAGGGAGACTACTTCTTAGATGTATCAGCATCTTAGATAGCCACTCTAGAGGCACTTCTGGTGGGTCTGGTTCTGGGAGACATGTTGTTATGTCATCCCAGTTAGATAAACTTCATTAACTCTTATAAAAGTGGGCAGTGGCCCCTCCTTATATATTGGAAAGAAGCTTGACCCTATTTGCCATAGAAATGGCAGGTGCATACATATAGCCATAGAGATGGCTCTATCAGGAAGTCAAAGGCCCAGTTGTAGACAACTGGATAGCCGAGGTGCATTAATCACGCAACCTCAGACTTTGAGTTTCAACAGTAATCTTTCCTGTACACATCCATAATGGAGTGCGATGGACGTGAACTCCAATCACACTTGCAGAGTATGGGGATGATATCCCCGTTGGCTTCAGCAATGTTTCCTTCCAGCTCATCAAGTATTTAAAGAAACGCTTCTCGCATAGCTTTCATGGTCAGATTTCACATCTTCTATGTTAATACAAAGATATTCCTCACTCTATTGTCTGCAACACAGGTAACTGCGGCCCTTACAGATTTCAGTGAAAAGAAAGGCTTGAGTTTGGATGTTGAAATAGTACGTGGTGACTCCATCGAAGGTCAGTCCTTTCACAAAGCCCTCAAGCTGTCAAGCAGTCCAAAAGTCCGTACTTGCTCCAGTTAGAAATCGAGATCATCTACTACCAGGTAGAGCTTTTGATAGGCTCCAACAACGAAGAAGTTAAGCTCATGCTCGATACTGGCTCCTCTGATACTTGGTTCATGGGCGAAAATTTAGTCTGTGAGTCCAGGTTTGGGTCCGAGGAGGATAACACCATCTCGGCTCCAGACGGCCATGGCGCTGATAATGCTTTTGACGCAAGTCCGAACTTCTATTTGTTAAATGACGTCAAATCAAATGCATGCAAAGCTTTCGGATACTTCAGCATGACCAAATCCAAAACATTCCGGAAATATGTGTATGAGCCCGACTTTAGCCTTCAGTACGTGGATGGCACATATGCCAGTGGCTTTTGGGGCATTGATTCGGTGGATGATGGAGGGAAGAAAGCACGCATATGGTTTGGAGTTGTGAATAAAACACTGTGTGTCATGGTAATATTTAGAATTGGTCCCATCCTTGCAGAGGCAACATACAAAAGACTCCATAACCGCCAGACCTATGCAAATTTCTGCGTGCAATTAAAAAAGTCGGGTGTAATAGACAAGATTGTATATTCCTTATCCTTGAAAACCCCGTCTTCACTGAAAGGCATTTTAGACTTTGGGACTGTTGACCACAAGAAATATACTGGCCAATTACAAACTGTTTCACTTGTGAATTTGCACTTGCAATATGAACGTCTAGACTGACCATCTATTAAGCTTGACGGATTGTACTTGGAACATGGCGACCAAAAAGAAATTCTTTTGGACGAGCCCATTGGCGCGGTGTTGGACTTGGGATTAACCATTCAATTCATACCAAGAAATGTTTTGGGAGCTTTGGCATATCTGATGCTGGCAGAATTCTTTCCCGACAAGGGTATTTTTGAAGTCGACTGTGCGTACAAGCAGAATTCGGGTAGCTTGGTGTACGACTTCTCGGGTATAAAGATTCGTATTCAATTGAGTGAATTGATAGACAAAGTTAATGGGAAATGTCACTTGGAAGCAAAAATGTTTACTGATAACACATGCTATCAAATAGTTGTTTAGCGATACCACACGCTATCAAACAGCTGTTTTGGGAATTAACTTTCTCCGACATGCATATGGTGTGTATAATTTTGAGGATATGGTGATATCCATGGCCCAGGCAGCATTCAGTGTTGAAAATGAGGTGGAAGTTATCACTGAATCTATACCTTGAGCTGTAAAGGCACCGAGGTATGCTGAAACCGGCCTCTCAGTATCCGTTATCCAACATGGAACTTCGAAAATCAAGCCTTAGGATTCCAACGCATGAGTATAGGATCTTATTGAATGAAATTAGGGTGTGATTCGGAGCATTTAATAGGGAGATGTAGGATAATGCATGTGGTGAATCAGGGCTACCAACTCAGATTCATAGGGCTGTGATGTAGGCGTCATGTAGTTGAGAAAGAGAATTAAGGATATTGTTAACATTTCGCACAACAGTACATCTCAGATGGTCGTGCATAGGCCAAGGTTCTGGATATTCGATGGTAATAATGTACATACGATTGGCTGAACAATCAGATTAAATAGTTTAAGGTTAACAAAGAAGATGCATGTGCCAGGGAATCTATGTGTGGTGGAGTAAATGGCAGACTCAACGTCTATTAGAGAAGGGGTCTAGAAGAATATGGAATCAGGTCCCAAGGAACTGTAAAAAAAGTTTTCTAGTATACTTACACAGAGATAATTGCAGAGGGGGAAGTATACAGATGGACAAAGTATAAATTCCGGCTACATGTTTTAGATTGATAGATGACCGATATTACTGTGCCTACATATATGCTCATATTAGGTAAAGTGCGCAACAGATTCCAGTACTGTATTTTTCAAAAATATTCATACCAATGCGAAAAAATATTCATACCAATGCGACAAAATATTCAAGCCAATATTTCAAAATTATTAATACCAAGTACAAGTTTTAATACAGCATAACATGGAAATTACTTTAGTTTGTCCGTTTCAACCGTTGATTAGAAGACTCCAGGAATGGAATATAATAGAAATCAGCAAGATATAGAAAATCTTAATAATAAAAACTATTAAAAGTTGGTGTGAAAACATTATGCCATTTGGTATAAATAATTGTCGCACTTGTATGAATAATTTTGAAAAATAGTGTATTGGTATGAATAATTTTGTTGCACTAGTATGAATAATTTTGTCGCACTGGTATGAACAATTCTGAAAAAGACTGTAATTTTGCGCGCTGGTATGAATAATTTTGAAAAAGACTGTATTCATACCAATACTACAAAATTAGTCACACCAAATAAAAATTTTAATACACAGCATAACATGGAATCACTTTAGTTATGTTCATTTCACCCTTAATGGAAGACCCCTAATATATATATATGTGGCAATCTACAGATTTTAGATTTCAGAATATTGAATTCTATTAAAAGTTGGTGTGAAACATTATGCCATTTGGTATGAATAATTTTGTCGCATTGGTATGAATAATTTTGAAAAGACTGTATTGAATAATTTTGAAAAGACTGTATTGAATAATTTTGAAAAGACGTATTATTGCAACAAAGCATATATACTCACCAGGGAAATGTGACCATCAAGAATATTAGTATTTCCTGAATTGGGTTGAATATGTGTCACCAGGTGAATAGAAATATTTTAACTTCTTTACGAGACTGTTCGTTTATAGAGACAGAATATGATTGGGAAATTACCTTTACATTGCTTCAATGGTTGTTTCAGAATCCGCGGTTACTACGCAATTGAGCTGTTCCAATATCTGAAACACCATCACAAATGCGGGGTGTGGAATGGAGGTACAGTGTAATATAAAAGGAGAATATCGCGCTATTCTGAAATCTATTCTATAATTTGGCAGGTTAAACAAACATGCCCTATGAGACCAGACCAAAACTGAAATCATAATCCTTCTCATCATAATTACTTTCATCCTAATTGGCATTATTATGAATTCGAATATAATGACAGCTGACTTGATACACCAATTTATTTTTTTGATCTAGATTTATTGACGTCCCAGGTTTACCCGTTAGCTGATGTTTGTTGTGCGGATCTTTACAACCCGCCACACTAAAGCGCGCGTGGATTTCAGAACACGACACGCATATCGCACGGCCTGTGACTCACATTACTAGCAGCTCAGATGTACCTTCAGGGAAAAGTCCTAGGCTGAATGCATTCCATAAGGATAAATCCAAATAATCCAAACCAGTTATTTATATTCTTCCACAATTAATGTGAGTGATTAGTTTCAATTAATGATTTGAATGGTGCTTTGGGTCCTGCTATGTATCCCAAACTTCAACTATCTAAGAGTCAACAATTTAGTTCTGGCATTCGATATGATGAATTCATATTGAGAATGTTATTTTTCAATAAATCACAGCACATATCACTGAAGACTCAAGTCCTTGGATGAAGCATTTGACCGAACTAGGCGTCATTATGTTACTCTTCAATACACCAGATATCCTTGCTAGAATCTAGGATGATGACTTTATTCTGTTTCCTAACAGTTCGTATTCGAACAAATTTTAGGATTGGTCACCGTTTTTGCTCCATTGAAACGGCCCAGAAATCGAACGTTGAAGTGAAGTTGATTGAAAAATTCCCACTTATTTTGGTGGTCTATGGCTGTGCGCACTTTGGCATCAGAGAATTCAAATGGAGCCATGTCTCAGACTCACGTGGGCCAGATGTCATTTTTCTGACACGCATGAAGGAAAATGTGTCCATAGATATCTAATTCGACGAGTACAAATGATGTTAAGTGATTGGAGAAACTCACAATGTGCATTCTCTTTGAAGACATTATTTTTAGGTGAAGATGTTCATGATACTCAAGATATCAAGAAAACTTAGAAGTCAACTGATTCAACATTGTCTTTAATACTTGAATGCTGTCGTGAATTGAAGCTTCAGACATTTTAAAGCTATTGCACAGAGTGAGAAAGGTCTTATTCTTTTGCTACCCCTCCTCAACTTTCCAGACACTAAAAGCCGGAAACCAGCCTTCCCAAATGATCACACATTTGAGTCATCACGATAAAACTCCCTTGCTATTGTTTCAAATTGTGTAATATGGACATCTTTAACTTGCTTTATGTTCTAAAGTGAGCTATTCCAAATATCATACATGGGTAACAAAATGCACTGTTTCAAAATGCACTGTTTCAAAATGCATGTGTTACAAATACTCGAAATCTCTTCGTGTTGATGGCAGCAACATACTTCACATTGACCTATACAAATTGCCTAGGAATATCTAGACGGGCTGAGAAGCTTTCCAATTATCTCAGATCCATGCAGGTGCCTCAAAACATATATGCATATGCATATCGGGTGCGATTACAGCCCTCCGACTTGAATCTCAGCCTCGGCTTTACAAAACGATTCATGTTTCGAACGAAATTTTTATTCATCCAAAGATGAATTACCATAACAACAATGTTTACCCCTTATGCATAGCGTGGATTCGTGCAATTTTTTTTAATGCACGGATGACTGGAAGAAATGGATTTGTTAAAGATTTGCTTTCTGAGACATCAGCAGAAGCGTTTTATTTGACACCAAAGTTGTATGAAAACGGCTTGTTTCCAAAACTTGTCACTAATCCCAATTTTTCATGGATTTCTCATTACCATGGTACCCTTACAATATTTGGACGAAAATGAATTGAAAACATCTCAAACTAATATGTTGAATCATACCTTGCTTGAGTATGGATCCATAGCAAAGTTCGTGGAAAGTGATATATTAGCGGGGTACATGCGCAAGAATTATGTATGCATCAGAGTCTCATCACAGAGTCATCGACTATTGTTCTCAGATTTTACTATTGTTCTCAGATTTTTCTATTGTTCTCAAGAAAATGCGGATCTCCTAAAACGGGTCCTACGATAGGCAGATATTCTGCAATGCTTGGCAGTGTTATAAAAGGGCATTGGAATTTTCTCCAAGACCATGCAAATTTACCATGAAGTTTACTCCCTTGATCTTCACATGTCTTGTCACCGTTATTCCGTGGGCATATGCCGATACCCCACGGGCGTTTTTCGTGAAATTGAATGACGACTATATACCGCTTTTTGAAAACAATTATGACGATTTTAGTCTATTGACTCATGAAGATCCAAATGCCATGCCCATGGAATTCGACTTAAAAAATAACTACGCAGTAACAAAACAACATCCCACCCCAAGCTTTGTGGGACTTCACGAAGGCTTGCTCAGCCTCGGTCCAGAACCCTTGAAGACTCGCTTATACTTGAGTGGTGACGGTATGGTTGAAAATGCTCCATTCTTCTCATGCAAAATATATAATCGTCAATGGAGTGGGATTTTTTATGGGCATACAACTATTCTGATAAAAAAATGTATTAAGACGGAACTTTACTTTTTAGAATACAATAGAAAAACCGGATATCCTTTGATTGCTGATTTTGTTCCTGAGATATATGTGAATCAGAGGCTTGATTCGGATAAGAAGTTTGAGGTTAATGATAACAAAACCACGGATGGCTCCATTACCGAGTCAGGGTCAAATTCAAAAGAGGCAGAATCAAATAAGAAAGAGCTAGATTCTGATACAAAACTTACACATAAAGAAGTTAAAGATTCTTCTAAGTCTTCTTTCCCTCTCGTGTTTTTTGTCGAACTCAATCACACATTGGTACCTCTTTCAAGCCATATTTTTGAGCTGTTCAGTACGAAAAATAGTGTGCTTTCCCATGGAAACACAAGCAGTTCTCCCATGACGTTCTCTTTAAAAAATGGCAGCGCTCGCACTGAAGGCACATCCGTTCCACAGTACGCGGGCTTTGCTCATGGCCTATTTGTTATTGGACCAGGTATCAAGCAAGCAGGATTGGCTTTTAACCGCAAAAATAAGCTTCTCAATTACCCTTTCTACTCGTGCATGGGGCAATATGATGATGTATATGGGATCAATTATAGTATGAGACCCATGGTAGGTTGTTTGAAGGTGGATATCTACCTCTTGCAATATGATTCAAATACTGGGACAGCCGTTGGAGCTAAGCCTAAGAAGGAGAAGAATGTATCTGATAAAGTACTATCTGATAAAAATGTGCCTAAAAAAGGGACTCAATTATCTGATAAAAAGGTGTCTACAGAAGAAACACAAGTATCTGATAAGGGAACACTATCTGATAAAGATACACTATCTGATAAAGAAACACTATCTGATAAAGAAACACTATCTGATAAAGAAACACTATCTGATAAAGAAACACTATCTGATAAAGAAACACTATCTGATAAAGAAACACTATCTGATAAAAAATCACTGTCTGATAAAGAAACACTATCTGATAAAGAATCACAACTACCTGAGAAAAATGGAACTCATGTACCACATACTGATGCAAATGATGAAAGTGATTCTTTGGCAATGCCTCTTGCTGCAGTAAATTCTAAGAAAAAGATACAATCATCTTCTGTGTGTCTCACATATGCTATGGCTTTCTTCGCAAATATCAAGGGCACTTATGTGCCGCTCTCTGGTACTGTTTACAACTCCGAAAGAATGAAGTTTAATGTCTTGGTTTTCGGAGACTCAAAAGACCCTACCGAGTTTGTCTTAGTAGACAACTATGCCATAACTACAAACACGTTGTCCCCAGCAATCTTCTCGCTTTTTGGTGGTCTACTTGGCTTTGGTGGTACTTCAAATCCGACGAAGTTGAAATTGGATAGTGACCTGAAAGTTCAAAACAAACCATTATACGCATGCACCATATCTAACAGTTCAGTGCATAGTGTTGTGTACAAATCTACAAGCCCTTTGTCTGGGAATTGCTTCAATGTGGACATTTACGTATTGCCTTACGACCGAAAAACTAAATCTGTCGCGAAAGGTTCGGTGCCGGGGAAACTTGAAAAATCTGGTCCTATCAAGGCGCGCGAAAAGGAGCCTAAGAATGATGACACAGAGAAGTTTCAATTTGTCACAGAGAAGTCACAGTCTGTTCCAGAGAAGTTTCAGTCTGTTCCAGAGAAGCCTCAATCTATCTCATCGAAGTCTCAGTCTTTCTCAGCGAAACCTTATTCTGTCTCATCGAAGTCTCAATCTATCTCATCGAAGTCTCAGTCTTTCTCAGCGAAACCTCAGTCTGTCTCATCGAAGTCTCAGTCTGATGGAAATTGTGGACCTGGGGAAAATGGCCAGTGTGGATCTTATCAAGAGCTGGCTGAATCTTCTGAAGCGTGGATAAATTGGTCAAAATTGAATGAGATAATAGATCTGTGGATATAGTCTAAAGCAAGAGTGGCAGAATTACCCAATACTAGCGCAAACGGTTCAAATAGTGTTCCGCTTGTGTATGAGGAAGTGAGGTGTTTTTATCTACTTCTTTAATTAATGTATACATTTTGCATTTGGATGTGCTATTGATGAGCAAATCTAGTTTTGATTGCTCATCACGAAAATCTCTGAGATTTTTGTCATGTAAATATTATCCTAGCTCTGTATTGAAGGCTGAGTAGCTGCGAGATGTATGCATGCACATGCATGTACGGATTGAGCCAACAATAAAGCAGAAATAAAGCATGTATAGAGCTCCAGGATTGTTCTTTTCTCTGTCTAGGTCTTTCCTAATCAGTAAATGTGAAACATCGGCTGTGCATATTGGTTGAATGAGTTTTGATTGGTGGGTTTCTCCAACATGTTGAGCGCATGATTCATTAACTGAATTATTCTTGAACCCCCTCATTCATCACCACATCATTCATCACCATATCATTCATCACCATATCATTCATCACCATATCATTCATTATCACATCATTCATCACCACATCATTCTTCACCAAATCATTCTTCACCAAATCATTATTCAACAAATGGGAATTCCACTTGTCCTAACGTAAATCCAAAATATCACAACTTAATGCAAACTTTCGCCTCATGAAATGGTGCTGTGTGAAATAATCTTGTTTATATCTTGCGCGCTCAACAAAACCTTTGCAATTAAATAAACAAGAATTCTATATCTATCAAATATAAGCGGCCAACTTGGTGCATCCAGTGTCTTCACGCTCTACATTCATATCTGATATCTGAAAATCTTCAACTCACTATTTCTCTGAACCTGATTCCATGCCGCTCTATATGTAAGTGTAAAATGTTAGATTTAGGTGATCAAATATCACTCTCCATTTTTTCAAATTTAAACTTTACTCATCTGAGTATTCCGGATCGGTAATTGTATGCACTTTGTTGTTGTCTTAATTCAATGCAGGACATGGGATGTACTGCTCTTCTGCATGTTCATCAAAATATGCTGGCCTTGTGTAGCTTTACCGGTAGCTATGTTGTTTTTAATACTCTAAAACAATAAGAAATTGTGCTCCTGCATATGTGTGATGATTCTAAGACTGACAAAGTTATTGATCGAGACCACGCGCATTTGTTCAATATTTCGTGCCATGAATAGTGAGCATCCAATTCAGCCTCACTCCATTATATTCAAAATAGTGTCAGAACTGCACCCCAAAAATACATCAGCTTTTCATAATGCTTCAACCTTCCGGCGTGTATGCAGTCCTCACATGATCAATTTCCGATCTGCATGTCCGATTGGTGGAGCAAAAAGTATTTGTTTACTGGGATGTATATAATACAAGCAATTCCCATTTGTCCAGGTCCATCCAAATTTATACACTATTTATGAGTACTACGCAATTGATAGTGGCGGCCCTTTTAGCTGCATTTGTGTCGGCGCAAAATGTCACCATGGTCTTCTACGTAAAATTCAATGGCACCTTAAAGCCACTTTCCGGCAACCAATATTATCAAGAAGATGGCGATATCTATGTGATGACTTATGGAAATGAATATGCACCGCCTTTCGAATTTGAAGTTAAAGGCAGATATTTAGTCAATTTCGATGATGATGAGCCGTTTTACGCGGGTTTTTTCGACGGTTTGGTTGCGTCCGGTCCAGATATCAATTGTATTACCGGGGATTTTAGCAGTGGAGTAGTAATTTTTACTAAACCATTATACTCGTGCCAGATTTTTAACGGTCCTTTGCGTGGCATTTTGAATAAGGAATCTTCCGTGCCACATGAGAATTGTTACCCGGTACAAGTCTACATTTTGTCCTACGACAGGGCAAGAAAAGCTCCTTTAGAAGGTTTGAAAATTCCTAAAAATAAAGTGGAAAAATCTAAGCCAATAGGGAGGGGTGTCAAAGAAATTGAGGTAAATGATCCCAATTATGGTGTACCACTCACCCCAGATGACGATTGGGAAATGGTACCCAATATTAAGGAACAATATGATTCGGGACCAGTAGCTATTCCGAAATTATGAAGCAGTGGACTTCAAAAGGTGAAATGTTTGGGATATGTATTGTACAAGAACAGGTCAGTTTAGTTACAAAACCAGAATCTGAAAGTTGAAGTGAATGAAATCTTTATCCTAAATGTCCTGCATACACCAATCCTGGGACAATACAACCTAAACAATATCTAAACAATAATCCTACACGATATCTAAACAATAAACCTACACGATATCTAAACAATAAACCTACACGATATCTAAATAATAATCCTAAACAATAATCCTACACGATATCTAAACAATAATTCTACACAATATCTAAACAATAATTCTACACAATATCTAAACAATAATCCTACACGATATCTAAACAATAATCCTACACGATATCTAAATAATAATCCTAAACAATATCTAAACAATAATCCTACACGATATCTAAACAATAATACTACACGATATCTAATCAATAATTCTACACAATATCTAATCAATAATCCTAGTCTGCATCTAACTCTTCTGAGAATTTGACTCCTACATATTGGGTACTTGTTAAAATTATGCCACTAATACATTTCCGGCATTTATATTTGATATCGTAGATTTCGATACTATTCCTGATACTATTGCTGATTTTACCTGGCTCATATCTCCTCCTAATTTACTTCAGCGAGTAACTGAATTAAATCAATAAATTTCTTGGTTGCTTAGATTATGTGTACAGATTTCATTATTCATGCTTCACCATACTTATTATTCCTTCTGGTCAACCGCTCAAGTCTTGTCAGATTTACAGATTGGACCCAAAGTTGGGGTGCTTTTCTTGGAAACAAAATAGGCTTCTCGTGTATATTCCTTGCATGCATGAATGCAACAATCTTCCTGTAGGTGCCTGTTGGGTAGGGTTACCCCGTGGAAATTTCATCCCTCACAATTGGGAGATTAAAAGTTCCTAGTCCCCATACTGCAAGTATGAACATCAAGATAAGGTCTCAATCCATACGACAAATTGTCTGAATCTCAGGTCATCAGCTTTATTTAACACACAAGTCTATGAAAGAAGACAAGATTTCTTTCCCTAAGGAGTATCAACGAATACAAAACCCTACGGTTCTTAATACCAAAACATAAGCACACCCAGGGTTTTTAAGCATGTGGTTTTTGTTTCACTATGTTATTGGAGTATTCCAGTATTCCCAGACCCGACAATTTCGAGGCAGAATCATAGTGCACTTCGAGAATTCCTGCAGTAAAGTGTTTTTCAAATTATTCAAACTAGTGCGACAAAATTATTCATATCAATATTTCAAAATTATTCAAACTAGTGCGACAAAATTATTCAAACTAGTGCGACAAAATTATTCATATCAATATTTCAAAATTATTCAAACTAGTGCAACAAATTTATTCAAACCAAATGTCATAATGTTTCACACCAACTTTTAATAGAATTCAATATTCTGAAATCTAAAATCTGAGGATTGTCTCATATATTTATTAGGGGTCTTCCATTAAGGGTGGAACAAAACTAAACTACTTTCCATGTTATGCTGTATATTAAACCTTGTATTTGGTTTGAATAATTGTCGCATTGGTATGAATACTTTTGAAAAATACTGTACGCTACTTCGCGATAGCTTTCTTGGTCTCTTCGTGAGGTCTGTGATAGCCAAAAGACTGTCAGTTTATGATAGTCTTGAAGTATGTCAGATACCTGATGTATTTTTATGTATTGGCTCATAATTCTTGATAGATCATTGAAGATGGTGTATTATTTAGAGACCCTGGATTACACCTTGACGGGCAGGCGACTTATGGTTGAAATATTACATACAGAAATTTATTTGTTCCTGCACATGGGGCCTGGGTAAGTCGCGCAAATTTCACCCAAATTTACAGTGTTTTTCAAAATAATTCACCAGTGCGACAAAATAATTCAACCAGTGCCAAAATAATTCAACCAGTGCGACAAAATACAGTATTTTTCATTATTATTCATACCAAGCAACAAAATTTTTCATACCAGTGCGACAAAATTATTCATACCAATATTTCAAAATTATTCATACCAATACTTCAAAATACTTCATACCAGTGCGACAAATTATTCATACCAAATGGCATAATGTTTCACACCAACTTTTAATAGTTTTCAGTAATCAGATATTTTATATCTACTGATTGCTATTACATTCTATTCCTGGAGTCTTCCAATTAAGGGTGAAACGGCCAAAACTAAAGTAGTTCCCAGGTTTTGCTGTACATTGAAAGTTCTATTTGGTTTGAATATTTTTAGAATATTGGTATGAATAATTTTGTCGCATTAGTATGAATATTTTGTCGCACTAGTATGAATAATTTTGAAATATTGGTATGAATAATTTTGCGCGCTGGTATGAATGATTTTGAAAAAGACTGTAATTGTCAACGAATACCTAATGTGCAGTGACTCAAGGTACTTCGTAGATGTGTTATGTGCAGGATCAGTATGATCTATGTACAGGAACTCTTCGGTGAAAACTCTTCACCGAAGACGCACCAGTTTTATAACTTTGGTCTTGTAAGGAGTAACTTACATATCCCTGTATATCTAATATACTAAAACATAGGTTGAAAGATTAAGAGTCAAATGCTCTACCGATTGAGCTAACCAGGCATGAATTCCCAAGCATTTGCTACCCAAGTTATCAACAACGCTTTATCCGCAGGAGGCGCTGAGGTCTATCAAACTTTCAGGTTTTGACACCCAGGATACTGTGAGATCCCTCGACAGAGCTACGTCAGGAACAGTCCTCTGAATTTTAGAGGATCCCCCCTGGCACTCAAGCCTAACTACAGGATCTCCAGGTAC